>JABCKT010000068.1:0-83065 GCA_018858115.1 Tephrocybe rancida
CTGAAAAAATAGGACGGGAAGTAAATAAACGCACTAGACTCGAAATCCTCCTCCTCTCGATCCTGATAGTCACTCAAAATGTCATGGAACAACGCGCCAGGCTTGAAGTACGCGTCATCCGCATCGCTCATCTGCGTCGAGCTGCCCGGGCTGTGTGCCTCCTCCTCCGCGCTCAGCTCTCGCGCCATCGTGGCCGGCCCATCTTCCTCCGGCGAGGGCGAGGGGCTTAGTATGCCGCTCGCGATACCAGGATCAATTAGGGAGCGGAGGATGGTGTCGAGCGTGAGCTCCCCATTGGTCAACGAGCGCGTAAGAAGTTCGCGATTTTTCAAGGAGCGTTTGGACTTTGCATTGGCCTCCGCGACCGGTCTAGTGCTCATGCTACCTGCATCTCGCTCTTCCATCTTCCGCTTCTTCCAGGTATCAGTACCATTGGTCGAGATCGGCGATGCGGGGCGCTTGCTACCCAACCCAAAGGAATTGCCAGCGATGTGCTCCCTGGGTGGTATAGCTGGCTGTTGTTGCTGGAGGGCGCCGTGAGGGTAGCGGGTGTCGAGGGGGTAACCTAGATAGTACGTCATGGCGAAGGAAGGCAGCGGCGAGGGCCAGGGCTGCATCGACTGCGATGTGGGTGTGCGAGGGGTAGAGTACCTGAGGATTGCATTATAAAATAAACAACAAACTTGCAATTGGACGTTTGCGGGCTGACAGTGTGGAGGATGCCAACTGTCCACCGGCCCGCCCCAGGGCTTGCTGAAACTCATGCAAAGGCGGGTCGGTTACTTACCTTCAATACAGTGACAAGTTACAAGTAGACACCACAGCCGAGATAACCCAAGTAAGGCGGCGTCACCGCAGAGCCCGCTACTCCCAGCTCCCCAACTTCTCTTTATCACGGTGAAAATTGAACTTGTGGTCACCGTGCCTTGATGATCGACGACTTACTGGACTATGTTGGGGACTATGTATCGTGTTGACTACCCTGAATCTTCGAATACCTTGAACTTCATGATGCAGCCCTTGTATCGGATGCGTCTGTTTTCGCTCCAAATGTCACCTTGCATAATTTTTCTTCGGCCATCGTGTCCCCTCCATGTGCAGTACTGAGATCATTTGAAGACCTTAACACTACCAAATTTTAAACGCAACAGTATATATTTAACAATTCAGGAGAATGGAAACATCCACCCTGAGTAAACTAACGAGCAGAAGAGGCTGAAAGAGTCAATTTCGACCACTCAATCAAACTGCCTGTTCTAATCTTCAGACAAATGGGAAGAATGGGATTTGTACGCGCCTTTGACACGCCCTCAAGGTCATCCTCTGCAATTGGCGCGACGAGTGGCATCGCGTGAATTGATTGTGAAACATTCAAATTGGAAGGGCGACCAAACCCACTACAGAATAGTTACGGGCACTTCCGAAAATTGTTCCTTGCTTCCACTTCCACTTCTACCATCAACCACCCGCGACCCATTTCGACGTTCAACATTCATTTGCAATGGGAATCGGAGACAATATCGTTGTGAACGACTTCATGTTCTGCATGGATCACGGTTACGAGCTTTGCCACTATTGCTGCTGTGATCACCGTATGTGTAACAACATTCGCATCGAAGACGAATTAGGTGGCATCTTGGAGGCAACAGGGTTTGATTATGAGGCACCCTAATCGAAGTCTACCCCTGAACCCCACTCTGACGATTTTTCAGGAGCGGAACCCCATCAGCGTCTACGGACTTGGAGCGGTCGCCAGCCGAAAGAAGGATACATACCAATGCAAGAAACACAAGAAGGTTGACTGCGACAAGTGCTTTGACTGGGTTGGAATTGTCAAGGAGGCCGGCTTTCCTAACGAAGATCCACAGTCGTTGATGACGCTCGATTGAACTCGACGTACGTTACGTGCTTTACAAGTACTGCCTGCTGAAGATGCCCACGAAGATTTTTGCAATTACAAACACATGGATACGAAAGCATTATGAAGATACCCCATTCGCACTTTATTTAGCTTCTGGCGCACGACCTCTTCTGCCTGAACTACTCAGTCCTACTCTCTTGAAAAACCCACTCCAACGGCTTTGATTTCAGCGTGATCCACCATCCGCCTTATCTGTTGTCGCCCCTCAGAGCCACTGCCCCCCGAATTTCATCTTAGGTGCATTGTGTTTGGATTATTGACGAATGTTGGATGTTAGATTGGTCCCCATTCCTCTGGCATCGAGGTGTATCGCAGGCTCGTCTTCTCTACAGCAGCCACCACCATCATCGTCTCTTATCCATATGCGGTCCCATCCTACAGTCTACTTTTGTTGATCCTGGCTTCTTTACTGTCGACCGAGATCGTGGTCGTTAAATTTGTACCTCTCTGTATACTGCTGCACCTAGTCGATGGCCCTTGAATCGAAATTATTGTGTATTTCGATGATCCTTTGCTAGGTCTGGCAAGCGCCACAGAGTCATAGTAGCAGAGCTAGAACTCATCAAAGACATTGTCTTCAAGCGATATCGGATGAAATTGACCACCACAAGGCGGGGTAGGGTTTCCCTGGACGGAGAGCATCAAGTGAATTGATTGTGAAACATCCAAATTGGAAGGGCGACCAAAACCCACTACAGAGTAGCGGGCATCAAGCCCTGGATACTTACAGCTATTGCACGGAGCGCGATGAAGTCCGCGTGTAACCAACTCCTCGCCTGGACATACTAGTACATTGACAAACGTTTTCTCCGCTGATGAACTTTACTCGGACTTGTCCCATCCCCTGCTCTCTTTCTCGATCAAATCCTTCGCGCCATCCAAAACCATCTCCTCCAGTGAACGCCATTTCCCACCCAACAGCTTCGTACCAAGCGACGTGTCGAATTTTATGACCTCTGCTCCTGGGAAAGCCATCGCGGGCTCGTTAGGATCTGTAGGCGGTACCTTTCTATCGGGGTACGCCTTCCGAAGTATGTCGGCGACTTTAGCATACGAGGTTTTGGTGCCTAGCGCGATGATCCTCTGTCCGTCGGCCTCTTCCGAGGTGAGCGATGCGACGAATAAATCGGCGATATCGTAAACGTGGACGAAGAGGGTGATCTCGGCGGGTGACGCTCCAGTCTTGCGCGGGGGGTCTGCAATGAGGTCGTACAGGAAACCAAGTGAGACGTCATGTTTGGGTGGGCTAGTCATGTCTTTGTGGATTGGCCCCAGGGCCACTGCGGGGAGCAATGTGGTCAAGGAAAAGTCGACCTAATAGAATAAGTCAGTCTTTTGCAAACATCATTACCCTCCGAAGCTGGACTGACCTTCTCGTCTTTAACGTAGTTCCAGGCAGCTTTCTCCGCGACGAGCTTCGAGCCGACGTAGATGTGGAACCCAATCGCAGGATCGTCCAGGTTCTGGACGAGCTGCTCTGTGTAGATATTCCAGTCGTCGGACGTGATGACTTCCTTCGCCGGGTCTTTCGCGGTCATAATGACGCTACCAATTGAGCCCGTATACAGCACCTTCCTAATGCCCTTCTCCTTCTTCGCCGTCTCCAAAAGGTTGAGCGTCCCATCGACCGAGGGGACAAATAGCTCCTCAGGCCGCTTGGCCCCCGACGTCACCGGAGACGCCAGGTGCACGATCGCGGACGCGCCCTTGACGGCATCTGTGAATGCCCCCGACGCAACGATGTCCGGAACCTCCGCCACCTCAAAGTTGGCCCCAAACGGCGCGAATTCCTTCTTCACATACCAGGCAGAACGCACGGAGCGGACCGTTCCTCGAACTTTGTATCCTTTTTGGAGGAGGCGAAGGGCAGTGGCGCTGGCGAGGTGGCCGTTAACACCTGTGACTACGACGAGGGATCCTGGTTCAACGGGTGACATGGTTTTCTGGCGATTGGGTTTGTGTTTACATCGACGAAACGCGGCGAAAGCTTTATATCAGTGGCGATGGACAAAAATAAATGCGATTTGGGAGGCGCCAATTTTGGTTCTTACAAACTCGGCGATCGATACGAGACTTGAGCTTGAACTGTCATCCTATTCGTTGTTGCTTACCGAGAACTAAGCACCAAACGTAATGGGGTTACGAAGCTGTTGGAGAAGGGAGGACTCGAGGCCGTAGTCGTCTATTGGCTCGTTCCGATTACCGATTAACCCGGGATTTAGTCGACTTCTTGCCAATGTGATCGCATCGCAAAGAAACTCTGGTATTGAGCGCTTGAGCCCCAGGAAGATGTGTATCTACTGTATTTTGGGAGACCGCATGTCCGAGTCGGTCTGCGAGCTTGACTAGGTATCAAAATGGTCCAGGCTTTTTACGTGAAATAGCATGTCCGATCCTCATTTCGTCCGAGACTGTCCTAATTTACTTATGAGCTGGGCTTTCGAGTATTGTGAAGCTGTAGAGTGATATAGATAGGTGGTTTTGATAGGTAGCTGAGTTCTAGGAAGGTCCCGGCACGAATGTCTGATTTCCGTAGTACATATGACGTGAAGCAGCATCGAGGCATGCTACGCACGTTGATGGCGTCCGTCTAGGAGCGAGTAGTGAATCGTGGAGTTGTTCGAATCGTGGAGCTTTTCAGAAGGCCGTCGGACTTGAATGGCTTTGGGCCAGTTCAAACACCCGAAGTTCTCGCCGGATGAACCGTGGAGCAAGGCTGCATAGAATCTACTATGCAATCTAACCATGCGCGTGAGGGCACGTTGAACACTTGGAGGATGCGATGGTGTGACTGGGAGTTGGGAAAATTTTCCCTAGGTTATGGTGAATTGTCGTGGAGGTATTTCGAATTCGGATACCTCGTTTTCTGTGTTTCCTTTATTACGAATTTGATGAGTTTCGACAATCTCGTTGATGAACGCGAGTAATTATCTGCCAACGGAGAACGTGTTCGAGGCTCCGCTGCTGCCGCCCCCCCGACCGGTTTTCCGAATGATGATCTTGACGAGGTCCAAAGGGGTATGAAAGACGTCCTCGGATGTCTTTCCTAGGGCTGACAGTCGGACAACGCTCGCACCCAGCTTGGCAAAAGGCCGCCATTGTTGAACGCGTTCCTTGTGATGAGCTTCTAAATCTTCTAAATGTCCCGAGTCGACACCATCCTCCCAACCTATCGTAGCGACGACAACATTTGGACGCTCGACGCAGTTGTCGAGTATGGTGAGAGTCTTACTCGACAGCTTAGCGTGTTCTGGAGTCGGCGACTCGAAATCCTCGAGGTCAATGAGACCAGAGAACTTTCTAGGAGAACGACATCTGCAAGAATGTAAGCTATTCTGACAACGCGACAATCGAAACGTCGCGTACGATTTAGAAAGCCAATCAAAGACATGATATAGATCATCATCCAGTTTCAATTCCCTTGAACTCATTGAATGAACCAGAAAGATTTTTGAGCTTGGGTTGATTGGGTTATCCGCAACGACAAGGCGGGTCTGAGACGAGCTGACTGGTCGGATCGTTGGGTGGTATCCACGAAAGGCATCTTCGATAAACTTGAAGCGAAGCCAACAATATGTCAGACAGTGCAGGCCGTCGACATATTGTTTCACTTACAGAATGTTTCCCGTCTCCCCCTACCCTTCCTGTGACGCTGAAGAGTCTGATATGTTAGTTGTTGTGTCATTCGCCTCCACTAACAAACGCACGCAATGATGATGTCTGCCTCATTGATTTCTACGTTGGCTACACTAGCCGCGTCGGTCGTGGAGACGGAAGCTCCGGTTTTAGAAGGCGTGCAACCCATCGGCTCTGCTACAGGCTCAGACTCGACTATAGCGCAAAACGCTCTTGGGGATTATGTAGCTTCTCTCGCAATGCTAGTGAAAAACAATCAGATAGGCTTATGACCTGAGAACGAACACACCCACGCGCGCGACAACCTCTTTGATATGAAGGTCTCTCAGATCTGGTACTGGCAGAGGCACGTAGACTGGAGGTTGCTGATGATTTGATATAAAGGTCTGTATGAGCACGAGGTAGAGGCAACTGTGTCGTTATATTTGCCGAAGGTCCAGCGATCTGTCGCTGAATTATTTCAGAGCTATAGCTGTGTAGTACATTGAACAAATCGCCTACTAGTAGCCGTGAGGCATGCCCATTGTTCGAAGCATCCGCGTGCCTGGTACCACTGCGTCTGCCAGCAATTGTTAACACAGGCCGAACCATAGGTAAGGTATATTTGGCTCACATAAACTGTCAAAGTGAGAGCGTGGGACATGCTTGGTACAGAGAGAAAGCCTCAATGAGCAAGTCCGAGTCAAACTGCCATCACGTCTTCTCGGAAACTCCCGAAATCGAGGTTCGGTTCTCTCCTCTTCGACGCCACGCGTACGGAGGCTACATATCGCCGACTGCAAGCAAGCATTCCGTTGACGTGAGGCGGTGCTTGAAACATAGCAATGTGCATAGCAAAAAATATTGGAAGCACTCCTGACTCATGTTTCTGAAGGGACAGGAAACACATACACGAGCTATCGTTCAAGTACATCTGCGCTTGTACCGTACCCTAGCGCACTTCTCCCCTTCGACACAGAGAGCCGCTATTCGTATGTTGTTGTAATACTATCGTCGATGATCTCTGGCTGGGCTTCTAAGCTAGACAGGATGGTTTCTGTGTCTCCAGTGGTTACTTAGATTTACTATAAGTCGGGACGTATAGTACTCGTATGGTATTCATGTCAATCCCGAAATGAAGGATCTCAAAGGCGGTGACCTAGTGAGTAAAGACCTCGACCTGAGAGACTGTTTCCACGATTATGCTCTTAGCGCCTCGGACAAGATAAGGGACTGTGTGGGACAGCTGTGCTGTTTGAATGTCCACACAAGACTTGCATTCCAGCATAATGGGGTGTCTCGAGATCTCACCCTCCTTACAAACTATACACATACCAAGCCGACCTATCCCCTAACCCCCTCTTCTCCTCCTCCCTCTTCCCCGCCCTCCTACTCTCCTCCTTCCTCCTATTCTCCCTCTTCAAATAAACCACATTACACCCCGTAACCACCACCATGCCTACCGAGAACGCCAACAACGTAATAGTGGCCTTCGTATACAGCGGTGCCGGTGATATGGTTCCTAGGAGCCACGTGGCGAGGACACCACCGGAGTTCGTCATGATGAAACCGATGGCGATGGCTGTGGCGCGCCGGGTGTACGGGAAGGTGTTGTTGGCGCCCCATGTGGAGAGGGCGGGTGCGGCGGAGTAGGCGCCTGAAATAGAGAAGAAGAGGGAGCCCCATTTGACGTGGAAGTCAGGCGATGCTGGTGAAAGGGGAAGGTGAGTGAATTGGGAGAGGGAGAGGGAAGGAGGGGGGACCCACCGAGATAGATTGCGAAACCGATTATGGCGAGCACGCCCGAGAACATAGAGACGTACCCGCGCACACCGTAGCGGTCAGAAATATAGGCTCCTACCATTGTTACTTTGAACGAAAGAGTGTTAGATATGAGAGAAAGGAGACTGGAGGGATAGAGGCGTACCGAAGAAAGCTGCGGTGAAGGGAGGGACGCTGAACAGTTGGGCGTTGGCGTTGGTGTAGCCGAGGCCGGCGACGATGGACGGCGTGAAGCTGCGATACGATGTGATATTAGTGGGAGAGAGGGAGATAGGGAGGGGGAAATGGCGTACTATGCGAGTCCGTATATGAGCACGCCTATAAATGTGCGTTATTAGCATTGACCCCCAGGTGAAGGTCCACACGCACCATCAAAGAAGAAAATAACCGCCAACATCCACACTTGCGGCAACCTAAACGCCATGCCCACCTCTCTCCAGCTAAACTTATCAGTCTCCTCATCTCCCCCCGTTGCTCCCGTCTCCTTCAACATCCTTACCACATACTCTTTCTCTTTCTCACTAAGGAACTTTGCATGCTGAGGGGAGCGGGGGAGGGTCCAGTAGGCTGTGATGCCGAAGGCAACGGTGAATAGGCCCTCGAGGATGAATATCCATGCCCAGCCGGGACGGTTGCCTATGCCATCCATATGGATGATCCCGTAGGCGAGGATGCCGGAGAAGGCACCGGAGAGGGAGGCAGTGGAGAAGAATGCAGAGATTCTGGGGGAAGGGTTAAAATACAGGGAGAAGGGAGCAAGAAGGGAGGAGAGACGAACCGCCATTGGAGTTGTTGGCGTGGGTACCAGAAGGAGAGGTAAAGCACGAGACCGGGGAATACGCCGCCTTTGTGAAATTAAGTTGAATAGAAATTGGAAAATGACATACGAGACGCATAAAGAAGAGCGTATGTACCTTCGCAGAGACCAAGGAAGAACCGACACACCAAAATTCCCGCGTAATTGTGCACGACACCTTGTAGCGTGGTGACTATGCCCCAGAGCGTAAGCATCGTTGGGAGCATAAGGTTAGGTCCGACCGCCTAGACGAAATATCAACCAAGGTCAGTCAATTGCAAGCGAGTCGGCCGAGTCGATCCAACCGCGCAACGCACCTTGAGCACGAGATTTGAGGGGAGCTCGGCGACGATGTAGGGGATGTACGTGACCGTCAGCGCAATGCTGTATTGATAGTTCGTCATTTTCAGGTCCTTTTGCAAGCCTGCAATGCGTGCGTTGGCGAAATTTGTCCGATCCTATGAGATATATCATTTCAGTAAGTTGGAGTGGTTGAACGCGACGAACATGGGAGAACGCACAAGGAATGAAAGAAGGTAGAACATTGCCACTACAGGGAGGACATAACAGTCGACCTTGCGCCATACTTTCTCCAACGCGGGGTCGTATATCTCCTCCGCACTGCTACCAGCAGCACTTCCAGCGCCATGTGCCACTTTCTCTGGGTCCGAAAACGTCTGGGGAGCGCCTTGTTCAGAGCCCATCGTCGAATAGCGGCTCCCGGTAAGAGCAGTGGAGGAGGAAAGGTGGAGCTATTGTATTCGCGTACGGCATTCTCGTATAAAAGGTTCAGTGGCGGAAATGATTTCGGGTCCCGATCAACTTTTGGCAATGGGGGTAAAAGTGGAGGAGGGATTTGTCCAAAATTAACCGATATCACCGGACTGTGCAGAAAAGAGATTAGATGAAGATTAGATCTCAACGCTTTTTCACTGGTCCACCACACGTACCTCGCACTACATCTCTGTTTCATTCGCCACGCATAGTTCTCCTTGCAACTCTCCTCCTTCCCATTTATATCCTCGCAGATCACGACTCAGTCACTGGTGTCCCGATGCTGTGGCTCCTCCCCGCGCCGCTGCTGACGAAGAAGCAATTGAACTCAGAAACTTTGAGTGGATTCGAAAGAATTAGCGTTCCGTCAACGTGAGGCGATGCCTTCGACCCAGCGATGTGGATAGCTTGATTTTATTACTTGATTTAGTCTACTGCCATGAGATAGACCTAAACCAGGCGTGAGTCGTGGTATACGCGTTCTACCACGCCTCGACGCGCCTTCCACAGGCTGTACGGACTCAGTAGAAGGGACAGGGCCTATGATGGAGCTTGAAGCAAAGTATCGTCATCCAGGATAAGAAGGACAGTGCAGGTGGCAAGGCGCCTGCAACGAAGGGCAAATTGGAAGAAGGTGGTTGGGAGGCCGGCGAGCTCGAAGGTGTTAACAACAATGGCATAGTACTCCTATGTTGGGATGTCCAAAAGCTTCTCCTCGCCTCACTTGATCCGGGAGACATGGGACGGTAGCTCGTGTTCATTACAGCTGCTCCGTGTTTATCCTATGTCCACTCCCTCGTGTTTCGGTGCGTATTCGGTAGTTAAGGTATTCCGCGACGTGAAGGACGACGTCGATTCCCTGTCTATCTCTCTGCTTATTGCACATAGGGAGCTTGGTATGTTGCTCAATCTGTTGCATGTCCGTAGCATCTTTCGAGTTCGGCCCCAATGGACCAATGTGTATAGCAGAAAAATATTGGAAGCATTCCTGACTCATGTTTTTGAAGGGACTCCTGTCGCTGGCACTGGCAGCTGTGCCGTACAGACCCTTATCTTGTCCGAGGCGCTAAAATCATAATCGTGGAAGGTCGAGATCTTCACTCACTAGGTCACCGCCTCTGAGATCCATCACCTTGAGATTAGCATGAACACCATACGAGTACTATACATTCTGATTTATAATAAATCTAAGTAACCACTGGACGCACAGAAACCATTCTGTCTGGCGCAGAAGCTCAGCCAGAGATCATCGATGATAGTATTACAACAACATACGAAATAGCGGCTCTTTGTGTCGAAGGGGAGAAGTGCGCTAGGTACCAGTGTAGGTATATATGAACAATATAGTTTGTGTATGTGTTTGGCTATCCATACAAGACTTGCATTCCAGCATAATGGGGTGTCTCGAGACCTCGCTCTCCCTACAAACTATACACATACCAAGCCGACCTGTCTCCCAACCCCCTCTCCTCCTCCTCTCTCCTCCCCACCTTCCTCGTCTCCTCCTTCCTCCTATTCTCCCTCTTCAAATAAATCACATTACAACCCGTAACCACCACGATGCCTACCGAGAACGCCAACAACGTAATAGTGGCCTTCGTATACAGCGGTGCCGGGGATATAGTTCCCAGGAGCCACATGGCGAGGATACCACCAGAATTCGACATGATGGGGCCGATGGCGATGGCTGTGGCGCGCCGGGTGTGTGGGAAGGTGTTGTTGGCGTTCCAGGCGGAGAAGGCGGGCGCGGCGGAATAGGCGCCTGAAATAGAGAAGAAGAGGGAGCCCCATTTGACGTGGAAGTCAGACGATGCTGGTGAAAAGGGAAGGAGTGAGTGAATTGGGAGAGGGGGAGGGAGAGAAGGGGGACCCACTGAGATACATTGCGAACCCGATTGTGGCGAGCATGCCCGAGAACATAGAGACGTACCCGCGCACACCGTAGTGGTCGGATATATAGGCTCCTACCATCGTTACTTTGAGCGAAAGAGTGTTAAATACGAGAGGGGAGACTGGAGGAGGGAAAGGGGGCATACCGAAGAAAGCTGCGGCGAAGGGAGGGACGCTGAATAGTTGGGCGTCGGCGTTTGTGTAGCCGAGGCCGGCGACGATGGACGGCGTGAAGCTGCGATACGATGTGATGTTAGTGGGAGAGAGGGAGATAGGGAGGGGAGAAGGGGCGTACTATGCGAGACCGTAGATGAGCACGCCTATAAATGTACGTTATTAGCATTGACCCCCAGGTGAAGGTCCACACGCACCATCAAAGAAGGAAATAACCGCCAACATCCACACCTGCGGCAACCTAAACGCCATGCCCACCTCTCTCCAACTAAACTTATCAGTCCCTTCGTCTACCCCCGTTGCTTCCGTCTCCTTCAATATCCTTACCACATACTCTTTCTCTTTCTTACTAAGGAACTTTGCATGCTGAGGGGAGCAGGGGAGGGTCCAGTAGACTGTGACCCCGAAGACGACGGTGAATAGGCCCTCGAGGATGAATATCCATGCCCAGCCGGGACGGTTGCCTACGCCGTCCATATGGATGATCCCGAATGCGAGGATGCCGGAGAAGGCGCCGGAGAGGGAGGCGGTGGAGAAAAATGCGGAGATTCTGGGGAGGGAGGTGGTTAGAGGGAGGCGGTGGGGAGAAGGGGAGAAGGGAAGGGCGACGAACCGCCATTGGAGTTGTTGGCGTGGGTACCAGAAGGAGAGGTAGAGCACTAGACCGGGGAATACGCCGCCTTGGAGAAAATAAGTTAAAAGAAATTAGAATATGATATACAAAACACGTAGATAGGAGTGAATGTACCTTCGCAGAGGCCAATGAAGAACCGACACACCAAAATCCCGGCGTAATCATGTACGATGCCTTGTAGTGTGGTAGCTATGCCCCAGAACATAAGCATCGTTGGGAGCATGAGGTTAGGTCCGACCGCCTAGACAAGCCAAGGTCAGTCAATTGCAACTTGCGAGTGGGCCGAGCCAATCCAACCGCGCAACGTACCTTAAGCATGAGATTCGAGGGGAGCCCGGCGAGGATGTATGGGATGTACGTGACTGTCAGCGCAATGCTATATTGGGTGTTCGACATATTCAGATCTTTTTGCAGGCCTGCGACGCGTGCGTTGGCGAAGTTTGTTCGGTCCTGTGAGAAATATCATTTCAAAAGTTAGACTGTTGAACGCGATGCACGCGAGAAAAATGGGAGAACGTACAAGGAACGAGAGGAGGTAGAACATTGCCACTACAGGGAGGACGTAAAAGTCGACCTTGCGCCATACTTTCTTCAAAGCGGGGTCGTACATTTCCTCCGCACTGTTAGCAGCAACACCTCTAACACTTCCAGTGCCATGTGCCACTTTCTCTGGGTCTGGGAACGTCTGGGGAGCGCCTTTTTCAGAGTCCATTATCGAACAGCAGCCCTGGTTACAGCAGTGGGAAGGGAGAAGGTGGAGCTATCGATATGCGCGTGTGGCATCCTTGGAATCGTATGATTTAATAGTTCAAGGAAGAAAATTCAAGAATGAAAATTCTTCTCGCATGACCTTTTTGCATGAAGGTGGGATGCCCGTTACTATCGCCGAACTATACAGATTAGATCTCAACGCGCTCTCTTCAGCCCACCACGTTGTCGTTTCGTCTCCTCACATTATACCTCCATGTTTCATTCGCCAGAATTTGCAAAATTCAGCTCAAATAACTGTCTTGGCAACTCTACTCCTTCCTATCAGAGAAACAGGCCGAGCCATGAGCAGGCTATAGGAAAGCTGGACTCACTTAATATGAAAGCGTCGGGTGACCATGCCAAGTATTAATGTCCTCTCTTCGACGCCACGGAGGCTACACATAGCCGACCACAAGCAAGGTTCCGTCGGGGTGATGCTTTTGACCTAGTAGTATAGAGAGCTTGATTTTATTACTTGATTTAGTCTACTGCCATGAGATAGACCTAAACCAGGGGTGAGTCGTGATATACGCGTTCTACCACGCCTTGACCTCGCCTTCCACAGGCTGTACGTACTCAGTAGAAGGGATAGGGCCTATGATGGAGCTTGAAGCAAAGTATCGTAATCCAGGAAAAGAAGGACAGTGCAGGTGCCAAGGTGCCTGCAACGAAGGGCAATTTGGAAGGTGATTGGAAGGCCGACGAGCTCGAAGGTGTTAACAATGGCATAGTCCTATATTGAGAGGCCCAAAACTTTGGCTCTGTTCGTTGGTTCTCCCGGTATCACTCAGGTTTGATCCGGGATACATGGGACGGTAGCTCGTGTCTATCACAGCTGCTCCGTGTTTATCCCATGCCCGCTCCCCTCGTGTTTCGGTGCGTATTCGGTAGTTAAGGTATTCCGCGACGTGAAGGACGACGTCGATTCCCTGTCTATCTTTCTACTTATTGCGCATAGGGACCTTGGTATGTTGTTTAATCTGTTGCATGTCCGTAGCATCTTTCTAGTTCGGCCCCAATGGACCAATGTGTATAGCAGAAAAATATTGGAAGTATTCCTGACTCATGTTTCTGAAGGGACTCCTGTCGCTGGCACTGGCAGCTGTGCCGCACAGTCCCTTATCTGTTATGCCCGAGGCACTAAGATCATAATCGTGGAATCAGGTCGAGATCTTCACTCACTAGGTCACCGCCTCTGAGATCCTTCACTTTGAGATTAGCATGAACACCATACGAGTACTTTACGTTCTGACTTATAATAAATCTAAGTAACCACTGGACGCATGGAAACTATTCTGTCTAGCGCAGAAGCTCAGCCAGAGATCATCGATGATAGTATTACAACAACATACGAAATAGCGGCTCTCTGTGTCGAAGGGAGGAAGTGCGCTAGGGTACCAGTATAGGTATATATGAACAATAGCTTGTGTATGTGTTTGACTGTCCACGCAAGACTTGTATTCCAGCATAATGGGGTGTCTCGAGACCTCGCTATCCCTACAAACTATACACATACCAAGCCGACCTATCCCCTAACCCCCTCTTCTCCTCCTCCCTCCTCCTCATCCTCCTCGTCTCCTCCTTCCTCCTATTCTCCCTCTTCAAATAAACCACATTACACCCCGTAACCACCACCATGCCTACCGAGAACGCCAACAACGTAATAGTGGCCTTCGTATACAGCGGCGCCGGGGATATGGTTCCTAAAAGCCATGTAGCAAGGACACCACCAGAGTTCGTCATGATGAAGCCAATGGCGATGGCTGTGGCGCGCCGGGTGTACGGGAAGGTGTTGTTGGCGCCCCAGGTGGAAAGGGCGGGCGCGGCGGAGTAGGCGCCTGAGATAGAGAAGAAGAGGGAGCCCCATTTGACGTGGAAGTCAGGCGATGCTGGTGAAAGTGGAAAGGGTGAGTGAATGGGGAGAGGGAGAGAGGGGGGGGGCGCACCGAGATAGATTGCAAACCCGATTATGGCGAGCACGCCCGAGAACATAGAGACGTACCCGCGCACACCGCAGCGGTCGGAAATATAGGATCCTACTATCGTCACTTTGAGCGGAAGAGTGTTAGATACGACAGAAGGGAGACTGGACGAGGGAAAGGGGGCGTACCGAAGAAGGCTGCGGTGAAGGGAGGGACGCTGAATAGTTGGGCGTTGGCGTTGGTGTAGCCGAGGCCGGCGACGATGGACGGCGTGAAGCTGCGATACGATGTGATGTTAGTGGGAGAGAGGGAGATAGGGAGGGGAGAAGGGGCGTACTATGCGAGACCGTAGATGAGCACGCCTATAAATGTACGTTATTAGCATTGACCCCCAGGTGAAGGTCCACACGCACCATCAAAGAAGAAAATAACCGCCAACATCCACACTTGCGGCAACCTAAACGCCATGCCCACCTCTCTCCAGCTAAACTTATCAGTCTCCTCATCTCCCCCCGTTGCTCCCGTCTCCTTCAACATCCTTACCACATACTCTTTCTCTTTCTCACTAAGGAACTTTGCATGCTGAGGGGAGCGGGGGAGGGTCCAGTAGGCTGTGATGCCGAAGGCAACGGTGAATAGGCCCTCGAGGATGAATATCCATGCCCAGCCGGGACGGTTGCCTACGCCGTCCATATGGATGATCCCGAATGCGAGGATGCCGGAGAAGGCGCCGGAGAGGGAGGCGGTGGAGAAAAATGCGGAGATTCTGGGGAGGGAGGTGGTTAGAGGGAGGCGGTGGGGAGAAGGGGAGAAGGGAAGGGCGACGAACCGCCATTGGAGTTGTTGGCGTGGGTACCAGAAGGAGAGGTAGAGCACTAGACCGGGGAATACGCCGCCTTGGAGAAAATAAGTCAAAAAACAAGGATTAGAATATGATATACAAAACATGTAGATAGGAGTGTATGTACCTTCGCAGAGACCAAGGAAGAACCGACACACCAAAATCCCGGTGTAATCATGTACTATGCCTTGTAGTGTGGTGACTATGCCCCAGAGCGTAAGCATCGTTGGGAGCATAAGGTTAGGTCCGACCGCCTAGACCAAACATCAAGCCAAGGTCAGTCAATTGCGACTTGCGAGTGGGCCGAGCCGATCCAACCGCGCAACGCACCTTAAGCATGAGATTCGAGGGGAGCTCAGCGAAGATGTATGGGATGTACGTGACTGTCAGCGCAATGCTGTATTGGGTGTTCGACATATTCAGGTCTTTTTGCAGGCCTGCGACGCGTGCATTGGCGAAGTTTGTTCGGTCCTGTGAGAAATATCATTTCATCAAGTTGGAATGGTTGAACGCGATGAACGCGAGAAAAATGGGAGAACGCACAAGGAACGAGAGGAGGTAGAACATTGACACTACAGGGAGGATATAGTAATCGATTTTGCGCCATACTTTCTTCAAAGCGGGGCCGTACATTTCCTCTGCACTGTTACCAGCAACACTTCCAGTGCCATGCGCTACTTTCTCTGGGTCTGGGAACGTCTGGGGAGCGCCTTTTTCAGAGTCCATGGTCGAACAGCAGCCCCGGTTGCAGTAGTGGGAAGTGAGAAGGTGGAGCTATTAATATGCGCGTGTGGCATCCTTAGAGTCGTATGTTTTAAAAGTTCAAGGAAGAAAATTCAAGAATGAAATTTCTTCTCGCATGACCTTTTTTGCATGGCGGTGGGATGCCCGTTATCGCCGGGCTGTGCGGATTAGATCTCGACGTGCTCTCTTCAGCCCACCACGTCGTCGTTTCGTCTCGCACTATACCTCCATGTTCATTCGCCAGAATTTGCAAATCTGAAGTCCAGAGCTCAAAAAACTGTCTTGGCAACTCTACTCCTTCCCATTAGAGAAACCGGCCGAGCCATGAACAGGCTATAGGAAAGCTGGACTCACAATAGGGAAGCGTCAAACTGCCACCAAGTCTTCTCGAGGTGACCATGCCCACTATTAATGTCCTCCCCTCTTCGACGCCACGGAGGCTACACATAGCCGACCACAAGCAAGCGTTACATCGGCGTCAGGCGATGCTTTCGACCTAGAAATGTGGATAGCTTGATTTTATTACTTGATTTAGTCTAGTGCCATGAGACAGATCTAAACCAGGCGTGAGTCGGGTATACGCGTTCTCCCACATCTCCACCTCGCCTTCCACAGGCTGTACGGACCCAGTAGAAGGGACAGGGTCTATGATGGAGCTTGGAGCAAAGTATCGTCATCCAGGAAAAGAAGGACAATGCAGGTGCCAAGGTGCCTGCAACGAAGGCCAAATTGGAAGAAGGTGATTGGGGAGGCTGACGAGCTCGAAGGTATTAACAATGGCATACTCCTATGTTGGGAGGTCCAAAAGGCTCTGTTCGTTGGTTCCCCCGGTATCACTTGATCCGGGATACATGGGACGGTACCTCGTGTCTATCACAGCTGCTCCGTGTTTATCCCATGCCCGCTCCCCTCGTGTTTCGGTGCGTATTCGGTAGTTAAGGTATTCCACGACGTGAAGGGCGACGTCGATTCCTTGTTTATCTGTCTGCTTATTGCGCATAGGGTGCTTGGTATGTTGCTTAATCTGTTGCATGTCCGTAGCACCTTTCGAGTTCGGTCCCAATGGACCCCCCTTTTACGTCCATCCGACTTTCTTTGTTCTATTACTTCTGTTTTGTCCTCTATTCGTAAGGTGCGCGTATATGCCTACATATGTAGAGACAGCATTTCATCGAAATCCATCGCTGGATGCACGGTCAACGAGAGCTCGTTATAAAATAGGTGAAGCGTGACCCACAGGCTAGGTTGCAGATGCGGCATGCTCGGTAGAAATTTGAGATTGTTGTGGGCAAAAGAATCGCGGGACAGGGGCCCGGGCCACTTGTCAAGGTCAAGCACACGCATACGCACACTACCTTGATACTGCAATACAAGCAACTCGCCGGGGGAGGGCAGGGGCGTGCCTTGTATACCACCGAACTTAACTGGTTCAAGTACTTTCAGTACTCGCAAGACCACGAAGTTGCCCCGTGCGTGCTCCGGCAACAGCGACCGCTCGAAGCGCAATAGAAGCCTGCCTATAGCGCCCGGGGTCAGTTTGAGAGAGGCAGGGCGCACGCAGACATACCGCGGTTGGTGTGTTTTGTTTTTCGAGTGTAGAAGTAATGAATCGGAAACGTCTGCAAGGAGAAGACATGAAAGTGTTCAGGTGTAGCGATGTGGAATGTCGTCATCCTCTTGCTCATATCCACTACAAACGGTTGCTCCAAGTAAGAAAGGACTGGAAAATATCCGATGCGGACTGGCGGCATGCGTGCGGCGACGGCGTCGAGCGCCTGGACGACTTCAGCTGGCCCTTCATCCCGTAGGTAGCCTAACAGGCTCGCATATCGTTTCGGCAGCGCAAGTTGCAGCACGGGAATCTTCCAAATCTGACCGTCGGGACCAAAGAGGTCCTTGCCCGCCTCAAATTGTACGGGATCACTAGAGGGGACGAGGCGAAAACGGATTGAGGCGGCGAGCGGTGGAAAACTTGGGTCGTGATGCAGGTACAGGAAGCCCTGTGTAGCGGGGGGAAAGGACGTTTGATTGCTCGTATCGTACATCACACGCGTCTCATGTTTCGAATGCAAGATGGGGCAGATAATGGGAAGGAAAACATTAGAGAGGTCGATGAAATCGGATATGCGCAGACGACGTGGATCAAGAGTGCTGAGTGCCCGCCGTCGCACCAGGCCGTTGTATATACGCCCTACAGGTGACTCTTTTTGTACGTTGGGAACTGGAGGAGGGCTATATTCGTAAGGGTCAAATCTGAGCCATAAAGGGGCGGTGGGGGGCGGTTCGTAGATATATGTTGTATCGGTGATGCTTGGAAGAAGCTGCAGAATTGGAGACTGAAAGGTCCTGCATCGAATGTTGCCATGACGTGAATACTTTAACAGGGCGCCTTCCACGGGCATGAGGTCACGTAGAGATGCTCCTTCGCCTGGTTGAATTGGTTCCAAGATTTTGAGAACTCGCATGACGATTGTCGGATCCTTGGTGTGCTCCACGAATGTTGCGTGTTCGAAGTGAACCAATAACTTCCCTATGAGATAAACACTGAGCTCTGATCAGTGTGGTAAAAGGAATGTGCACACCTTTCTCGAAATTCGTAGGTATAATAGTGGGATCTAATGCTTGCCGGTAGATGTGTTGAGCGGGCGTCAGGATAGTGATGTTAAGGCTTGAACCAACTGTGATGGCAAACGGCTGCTCCAAGAAGGTCAAGACAGGGGAATCCCTTCGGATGTTCATTGCAACTTTGTTGCGAATGTGTCCTTCTGCTATGGCCAGCGCCTCCAGGGGCGCATGCATCACAAGGCCCAATCGAAGGATATTTAGTGACCAGGGAAGGTTTCCATCTGGCCCCAGAAGGTCCATACCCTGCTGGAAAGATGCTGGATTGCTGTCGGGGGTGACACGAAATCGGACTTGGCCCGTCGTGGGCGGAAGGCGCCTATCGCGATACCAGTACAAAAAACCCTGGGTGCCACTGGGAAAGACGTATCTTTTATTTGATACGGATGCGTAGTATAGGACGCCACCCTCAACTAATCGGCCGTCCTTCAATGCCGCCTTGAATAATCGCTTACCTCGGGAGGAGAGATCAAGAAAGTCGCTAGTTTGTAGGCGCGCTGAGTCAAGGGTGTTGATAGCTGCCGAGCGGAATGTGGCGTGTGTCGCGTTGAATCCTTTCCGCCTGGCTACGATTCTGTGCAGCGAAGACAGATGGAGTGAACTTGCATAGAGCATCCAAAGCTGTCGAGCAGGGAGAAACGCGTTGTATTGCACAGATTCACGCGTATTCTACTTGTGACCATGAGGCTATGTTCAGTGGAGAGTGTTTCATTTACTCACGTGAAAGTGTTCGTGGCGAAGACCGAAAGGTTGAAGTTTGTTTGATTGTTGCTAGCAGAGTCATTGAACATAATCATTGTTTATTGACTGACATTTGGGAAGATAAGATAAGATCCCGGGAGTCCCCACAAAAATTAGACTGTGCGCTGGCGGTTGTACCAATGGCCCTATGTGCTGGGTCTCAACGACTGCCAGGCCTTGTCCGGTCGAGAACATTTCTGGGATGGGGAGGAGCGCTTGCAGTTGGATTAGCAGCAGTGCAGTTTAGATCGATGGCAGGAGATATCCGAGTCAATCTGACGACATGTCGAAGCCGGGTGACCTTCACTAGGTCTCTAGCCACTGTCAAATCTAGTTTCTTCTCATTCCCAGCCACAGCTATGTCCCTCACCCCACCCCAACCCCCGCCATCATGGAACCACTCTCCCGAAGAACTCACCCGTCTCAACACTGAGTACATTGCTGCTAACCGCGCCATCCAGGACGCCATAGCCGCCTTGGCTCCAAAGGACTGTAATTTTACCTCGGTATGTACTCAGATGGCTACATTTAACCAAAATTAACGTGTATACCATAGGTCTTTGTAAGTACCCTCAAATCGGAGAAGACTTGAGCTGATCGATGTCCAAGGTGGCGCTCGCCAATGCCGACGCGCGTTTCGAGGCTGGAACGGAACTCCTCGCCTTCTACCAGAACGTTTCTCCAACCAAGGAACTTCGAGATGCCTCAAATGAGGCAGAATCTATTGTCCGTCAGTTTGGCATCGAGTCGTCCATGCGACTTGATGTCTTCAATGCCAAAGTTGCCGCGCAGAAGAACCTAAAGGAATCTGGGGAATGGGAGAAACTTTCGGCCGAGGAGAAGCGTCTCGTTGACAAATATGTGCGTTCTCTCTCAAATGTCCCATTCGCTGACTTGCTGTGATCTAAGAATCTACTCGCAGATCTTGGACGGAACACGCGCTGGTCTAGCCCTTCCAGAGAAAGAACGGACTGAATTGACTGATCTAAAGAAGGAGCTTTCCCAAGCCTGCTTGGACTTTAGCGTATGTCCATCGAGTACCCCATTCATGATATATACTGAACTAGCTCCATAGAAAAACTTCAATGAGGAGAACGTACGTTAGGTGTCTAACTGATCGCATCGCATAAGCCCACCCTTCTCCTCTAGGGCGTCATCAGCTTTACCGAGGAAGAACTCAAGGGCGTTCCCAAGGATGTCATCTCTGGGTATACAAAGCGAACCGAGGACGGCAAAGAAGTCTACGATGTGACCTACAAGACTCCAGATATCTTCCCCGTTGTAAGTTATCTCTCTCCTGCATTGACTTCCGACTTATAAGCATTCTCAAGTTCAAATTTGCGGAAAACCCAGAAACGCGTCGGCGTGCCCAGGAGGGCCACGAAAGCCGTCTAGAAATCAATGTGCCTATTCTTAACAAGGCCCTCGACCTCCGTCGTCAGATCGCAACGCTTTTAGGCTACGAGACATGGTAGGTTCAGGTGTCATGCGATGAATATCACCCGGGGCTCATAGGACGCGTTTCTTCCGGGGCGGGCTATGTCGCCGAGGAAAAGATGGTCAAGACTGGCAAGAACGTTGAAGACGTAAGCCCCGTCTATTTCCAGCCCAGATCCAGGTTTGACCTTCATATCCTCAGTTCCTCAACGACCTCGAAGGCAAACTTCGGCCCGTCGGTGAGAAGGAGCGTGATATCCTCCTCACTCTGAAGAAGAAAGAACATAATGCGAAGGGCCTCCCCTTCGACGGCGAGTTCTACATTTGGGACTACAGGTACTACGACCGCAAGTACATCGAGGAGACATTGGATCTCGACGACATGCTTGTGAAGGAGTACTTCCCCGTGGACATTGTTGTCCCCACTATCCTTTCGATCTACCAGAATCTCCTCGGTGTACGCTTTGAGGAGATCCAGGGAACGACATGGCACCCTGAAGTACAGCAGTTTGCTGTCTGGGAGAAGAACGCCAAGGACGAATCTGGCTTTATTGGCTACTGCTACCTCGACCTCTTCCCCCGTGGTACGTCAAAGCGCCTTAGATCTCTCTTACTCGTGAACTCACGCATCTTGACTACAGCCTCCAAGTACTCCCACGCTGCAGTATGGGGACTCCTCCCTGGCTATGACCTCCCCGGCGACAAGCGCGCCTACCCCCTCGCGGCAATGGTCGCCAACCTCGCAAAGCCGACTCCCAATAAGCCTGCGTTGATGAGGCACGACGATGTCGTGACTTTCTTCCATGAGATGGGACATGTGTTCCATGGGCTGCTCAGCAAGACCAAGTTTGCGCGGTTCCATGGCACAAGGTACGAATATTCCATATGTATAAAGTGATCGTTTTTTGCTGATGCTGCGATTGGGACAGTGTGGCTCGTGACTTCGTAGAGGCACCCTCGCAGATGCTCGAGAATTGGTGCGTTCCTTCTATTGTTGCTTATAGTTGACTCTAACACACTTTCAGGTGCTGGGAACCCAAAGTCTTGGAACAGATGTCCAGCCACTACGAGACCAAGAAGCCCCTTTCGCCCGAACTCATCGAGAAAATTATCAAGAGGTGTGTCTTTTATGTCACCCTCAATCAGTATAGCAGTCTTCATTCTTCGCGCCTCACCCAGCCGCTACGTCAACGTGGGACTGTTCTACCTCCGCCAAACCTTCTTCGCCAAATTTGATCTCAAGGTCCATACTGAAAAAGGTGGGGCTTTTCGTCTTTGTCTTATGTCATCGGATCTAACGTACATTTCTTATGGCAGCGGGCGAGGATTACACAGAGCTGTGGAATAGCCTCCGAGAAAAGATCTCTCTGGTAAAGAACATCAAGGCAACCCCTGGACAAGGTAAGCTTTCTGCCCTAAATCCATATCTGAATCACCTTGCTCAACTTGATTTTAGGTACCTTCGGCCACATCACTGGTGGCTATGACGCCGGATACTACGGGTAGCTTCTACCCTCCGCGTCAATGCTTTCGCAACTTACAATTGTCACCCATAGCTACACCTATTCCCTTGTGTTCGCGGCGGACATGTACGGTACGTATCCCCACTTCCAACGATTTCGTTCCTCGCTGAGAAATCTTCTCGTACAGCAACGGTATTCAAGGCTGATCCGCTTGACCCTGCGCGTGGCAAGCAGTATAGGGATCATATTCTCCTCCCAGGAGGATCTCGCGAGGAGCTCGATTCGTTGAAGGTGTGCACAATTCTTGCGTCAGTCTTGATAGAAAGGAAACCCATAGCGTTTTTCTAGGCCTTCCTTGGGAGACCTCCGAATAGTGATGCTTTCCTCAAGGAGCTGTTTGGGACAGTGCCCGCTGCGAAGATCTGAGCAAGGAATCCAGTACAGGCAGTACATCAATATTGTAAAACATCGACCCCCAGCTCTGTTGTACGAAAATTTTGATTTTTTGCGAACAAGTCAAGCAATGACACGAGTAAATGCTGAGCATGAACAGGGTCACGGGCTGTACATTCTGGAGTAGTGAAATTGAAACATAAATGCTCTGGCGTCTACTGATTAGCGTCATTGCCCTTTAGATCGATGGCTGGAGATATCCGAGCCACATGTCAAAGCTAAAGCTGGGTGATCTTCGGTATGTACTTAGGTCTCTAGCCATTGTCAGATTTATCCTTCTAACATCTATGCCTCTCACGCCGCCCCAACTGCCGCCATCGTGGAACCACTCTCCCGAGGAAGTCACCCGTCTCAACGCTGAGTACGTTGCCGCTAACCGCGCCGTCGAGGACGCAGTAGGTGCCTTGCCTCCCAAGGACTGTAAATTTGCCTCGGTATGGGCGCAGATGGCAATATTGAACCCAAACTGACGTGCATATCATAGGTCTTCGTAAGTACCCCCAAAATCGGAGAAGAACTGGCCTGATCGATGTTGAAGGTGGCGCTTGCTGAAGCAGACGCGCGTTTCGAGGCTGGAACGGAACCCCTCGCGTTTTATCAGAACGTGTCCCCAAGCAAGGAGCTCCGAGATGCCGCCAACGAGGCTGAGTCGGTTGTCCGTCAGTTTGGCATCGAGTCGTCTATGCGACTGGATGTCTTTAATGCCAAGGTCGCCGCACAAAATAATCTAAAGGAATCCGGGGAATGGGACAAACTATCCGCTGAGGAGAAGCGACTCGTCGACAAGTCGGTGTGTTCTACTGAAGTCCCCTTAGTTATTTCGTCGTGATCTCACGATTTTCTCCTAGATCCTGGACGGGACACGCGCTGGCCTGGCACTTCCAGAGACAGAACGAACCAAGTTGACTACCCTAAAGAAGGAGCTGTCTCAGGCCTGTCTGGACTTCAGCGTATGTCCATTAAGTATCTTATCCGTATCATATATACCGAACTGGATGCGTAGAGAAACTTCAACGAGGAGAATGTATGTTAGGCTTCAAATTATAACAACCTCTCATGCACTCAACTCCTGCCGCTACAGGGCGTTATTACCTTCACCGAGGAAGAACTCAAGGGTGTTCCCAAGGACGTCATCTCTGGGTACACGAAGCGGACAGAGGACGGCAAAGAAGTCTACGACGTGACTTACAAGACTCCGGATATCTTTCCCGTCGTAAGCTTTCTTTCTCTCTTCCATGAGTTACCAAATCGATCAAACATGTGGAGTTTAAATTCGCGGAAGACCCAGAAACGCGTCGACGCGCCCTAGAAGGCCACGAAAGTCGTCTCGAAATCAACGTCCCCATCCTTAACAAAGCTCTCGACCTCCGCCGCCAGATCGCGAAGCTTTTGGGCTACGAGACATGGCAAGCTCGAGTGCTGTGCGGCTGGTTTGTTTTGGGCTCACAGGCCGCGTTTCTTACAGGGCGGATTATAACACTGAAGATCAGATGGTCAAGACTGGCAAAAACGTCGACGACGTAAGTCCTGCCAAGCTGCAAACCACATCGACGCCTGATCTCCCCATCTATCCAGTTCCTTAGCGACCTAGAGAACAAGCTCAGACCCGTCGGTCTCAAGGACCGTGACATCCTCCTGGCGATGAAGAAGAAAGAACACGAGGCGAAGGGACTCCCCTTCGACGGCGAGTTCTACTTTTGGGATTACAGGTACTACGACCGCAAGTACGTAGAGGAAACGCTGGACCTTGACGACATGCTCGTGAAGGAGTACTTTCCCGTGGACGTGATTGTCCCTACTATCCTTTCGATCTACCAAAACCTTCTCGGCGTACGGTTCGAGGAGATACAAGGGTCGACATGGCACCCTGAGGTACAGCAGTTCGCTGTGTGGGAGAAGGACGCCAAGGATGAAACCGGGTTCATTGGATACTGTTACCTTGACCTCTTCCCCCGTGGTACGTGTTCCTGCGTCTACGCTAAGTACCCACTATCCGTAATCTCACTCTGAAAAACAGCCTCCAAGTACTCCCATGCAGCAGTATGGGGCCTCCTTTCTGGCTACGATCTCCCCGATGGCAAACGTGCATACCCCGTTACAGCTATGGTCGCCAACCTCGCGAAGCCGACACCCGACAAACCTGCGTTGATGAGACACGACGATGCGGCAACTTTCTTCCATGAGATGGGGCATGTATTCCACGGACTGCTCAGCAAGACCAAGTTCTCCAGGTTCCATGGCATGAAGTGCGCTTCGTCTCGTTTCCATATTGAAACAGCTCATTATAACTCACCGACGTTCGGTGTCACAGCGTGGCTCGCGACTTTGTCGAGGCACCCTCACAAATGCTCGAGAACTGGTGCGTTTCTCTGTCGTCGCATGTGTAACCGCTGTATCAATACGCGTTTATGACCAGGTGTTGGGAACCCAAAGTTCTAGAGCAGATGTCAAGCCACTACGAGACCAAGAAACCTCTGTCACCCGAACTGATCGACAAACTCATCAAAAGGTGTGTTGTCTCCGACTTACCCTCCAACACGATGTTCTCAATCATCTGTGTCCCGCCCTCAGCCGCTACGTCAACGTAGGGCTATTCTACCTCCGCCAACTCTTCTTTGCGAGGTTTGATCTCAAGGTCCATACTGACAAAGGTCGGGTCATCGTCCTGTTATATTGGCGCAGGACTTGACGTCTTACTTTTCTTTTGGCAGAGGGCGAAGACTACACAGAGCTGTGGAATAACCTTTTGGAGAAGATATCGCTCGTCAAAACCAAGAAAGCAACCCCTGGACAAGGCACGTTTGCTGCTCCAAACCCGAATCACCTTGCTCAACTTGATTTTAGGTACCTTCGGCCACATCACTGGTGGCTATGACGCCGGATACTACGGGTAATTTCTACCCTCCACGTCAATGCTTTCGCAACTTACAACTGCCACCCACAGCTACACCTATTCCCTCGTATTCGCGGCGGACATGTACGGTACGTATCCTCCCACTTCCAATGATTTCGTTCCTGGCTGAGGTGTCTTCCCGTACAGCAACGGTATTCAAGGCCGATCCTCTCGATCCCGCGCGTGGCAAGCAGTATAGGGATCATATCCTCCTCCCGGGAGGATCTCGCGAGGAGCTCGATTCATTGAAGGTAAGGCTGCGTCACAACTGAGAGATATTATTAGGAACTAATGAAGTTCCTCCAGGCCTTCCTTGGGAGACCTCCGAATAGCGACGCTTTCCTCAAGGAGTTGTTTGGCACAGTTCCCGCTGCCCATATCTAAGCAAGGAATCCGTAGGAATAGTACATTGTAAAATATGAAATGATCTCCATTCTATGAAATATTTGATTTCCCCAAGTCAGTGCAGGTTCATATGATTCGAAGTCGCGACAAGGAATCAATAAATACTACTCCGGCGTCTGATAACCTAGCTATTCATGAAGAAGGAAAACGAAGCGAAGTACATTGTGAAACGTCGATCCCCAAACGTCAATTATACGAAGGCTTTGAAAGTCAAGTCACACATGAGCGTTGAGCATGAGCGGGGTTGTAGAATTCTGAATCGTGATAATAAAACATAAGTACTCTGGTGTGTAACAACCCAGCTTACCAAAAAAAAAAAAAAAAGAAAAGAAAACGAAAGGAATCCATTTCACTCGCACATAACACATTAAGAGCCCCAATTCCACATCCCCCTCATCTCACCTCCCGGCAACCTTCCCATTCGCATCCCCCTCCTCCCCTTCTCCATCTTCGTCCTCCTCCCCTTCATCCTCCTCCTCCTGCACCGCCCCTCCCCGCGACATAGCTCCAAGCTCCCTCGGGTCCCCGCGGCGCTCATCGTCCCTCTGTATCTCATCACGCATAACCTGAACATCCGCGTCGACCTTCGGCGCGACACGGTCGATGCCAGCCTCGGCGAGGGAGACGTGTGTGCGGTGCGTTGAGAGGTGCGCGGCGCGCTTTGGGGGCCGCTTGAGCCGCCGGCGTGCCACCATCACGGGCACGGAGCATTTCTGGATTAGGTAGTGCGAGGTCGAACCGAGGAGGATGCTGGATGTACATTGGGGAGTATGTTAGCGTATAGGGAAGAGAGGTATGGATGGAGGACGCACCCTTTGAGCTGCCCGAGACCGCGAGAACCGACGATGACCATCTGCGGCTCGTTGTGGTCGACGATGTCTGTGCTGTTGTTAGGGTTGAGTGGACTGAATGGATCTAAGACAGACATACCAAGGAGCATGTGCCTGGCGTTCTTAGCGTGCCAGGCCTGGCACGCGACCTTTACATTGAGCTTCGTGCGCTGGAGGAGACTCGTAGCCTGACGAACAAGGATGTACGATAGACCCTGGCGCTGTGGGGGAATTAGCTTTGAGTATGAGGATTTTTTTTTTAAAACGCACCTCCTGCTGGCTACGGAGTTTGGTTGCACGGTCGGTAGCATTCGGCACGGGAGGGTCAACTTTAGCATCGTTCTCGGTAACGGTAACGATGAGCAATTCGTCCCCATCCCTTAGGACCGTCCCAATCGCCCACTCCACAGCATACCTGCTTTCTTCACTGAGATCGCTCGCGACGATATACTTGCGCTTCCTGCGCTCACCGAGCTTGGACACGGGGTCTCCCTGCGTGATGGTGATGGTGCATCGATCGCGCTGGAACACGGGACGGGAGGTCTCGTAGCGCAGAGGCTCGTGATGCTTGCTCTTCCTACGGCGAGGTCCACGCCTCGTCGGGGCACTGCTGTTTAGTGTGGAGGGGAAATACGGTTCGGGGGGCACGACGACGTTGACGCCCTCGCCGAGAGGGTCAGGGTCTGCATCCTCTGCTGCGGGGGGGGAAGGGGGCACGGGAGGCACGATGAGTGCATTCTGCTCGGTATTGCGTTCTGTGACATCGTCGAAAACGTCTTCCTCGGACGAATCGTCGTCCTCAGTGTCCTCTGCTGCTGTGTCATCGGCCGAGTCGTAGGAGAATGCGGTAGAGCGGGGACGGATAGAGGAACGGATAGAGGAAGCGTCTGCGTCTGACTCTGCATCTGACTGGTTGTAAAGGACGGCGGAGGGAGGAGGCGAAGGGTCTGTGCGGCGGCGGCGGAAAGTGAAAGGGGAAGTTGAGCGAGCTCGGGAGCGACTGCGATCCGAATCACCGTCTGGCGGCGCCGCAGACGATGCAGATTTGGCCATAGATAACGGCACAGTCGTCCTTCCACGGGTCTCTTTATCGTCAGAGTCCCTGGTACTCGTCCGCGATAATGAGCCCAAGCCGATCATGTTCGTTAACGACCTCGTGAACGACGCTCTATTGCCCGAGGCATTGGGATTGGGCGAGGTTTGTTGGCTGGGCGTGTCATCCTGAGAAGCCTGAGTGAGCTCTGGTATACGGCGAAGTGATGAGAAAGAGTCAATGCGCGGCAGATCAGTGGTCGAGGACACTGGCGACGATGGCAAAGGAGTTGTTAACGGTGTGCTATGCGACAACGACGGCCGTCCACTACTGCTTCCAGGCCTGCCACTGCTGCTACCAGGCCTGGGAATGAAGGTCGCCCAGCTACGCCGCTTTTCGGTCATGATGGGAGATTGATTCTCACCTGGCCTGGGACTTTTAAGCTCTAGAAGAATCAGTCAGGGCGTTCTCTTGGCAATGCCCAGCCTATGTACTCACAGTCATCTGCGGCAGCGGTCTGCGGGTCCAAGTAATCAGGCTTCACTTCAATTTAAACGTTGTTGAACGTTCAAGTCGTAGTAGAAACCTGAGAGTAGAGAGTATTGTATTGTACTCCGGCCTCGTCCGCGTGCGTCGTGTCTCGGATGAAACTAAAGTAGTACTATTACGATTATTTGTATTGTAAATAGATTCCTCTAACTCTGAGTGGTCTCCTCTCTAGCATTAGTAGCATCCACCGTGTCGGCATCGGCCTCTGTAACCACCTCGCCTTGGACGGAGGTTTCCTCAGCGATATCTGATACAGGCTCTTGCGTAACAGTTTGTTGTGCTGCGACAACTTCCTCATCCGTGACCTCCTCAATAACCGTCACAGAGGACTCCTTACCCCTCATCAACTCCTGCACCTCCAGGAGCTCTTCCCACTCCACTGTGCCCCCGAGCCACACCTTCGCCTTGCCCTCCTCCTCACTGAGCCGCTTGGCCGTCTCCTCGCCACCAAGACGCGCGACGTCCCTGAGATCCTGCGTCCGCGGTGTCGGCATCCTGAAGCCGTGAGGCAACGGGCCCTCCTGGCCTTCCACCCGCTTCGCCCCACCAAAGTTGAGCGAATTCCACATCTTGGCCACTGAGTTCTCGTCCCACCCAGTCGGGATGTCGATATGCCGGAATTGACGCTCCTTTGCGGCGTCGAGCGACGCATGGATGTTCTCCCCTGACGACGCGAGTTTCGAGATCGACCAGTGCAGCGTCCCTACAATGGGTAAGTAACCTGATGATGGAAAGAACATAGACTGCACTTACAGGGCTCATCCTTGCTAACATAGCTCACCGCCCTTGACCCTCTCGTCGGTTCCTGCCCAAGGAAACTCGACGCCCTCACCTCCAGCTGCTTAATGGGTGGCAACTCCTTGCGGGGCGCCTCGGGCGCCTCTAGCCCCTCCATGACATCCGCCGCCGACTTCGCTTCCTCCACCGGCTGGGTCGCCTGCTGCACCCACACATTCATCACATCCTCTCCCTCCAGCTTCTCAAACGTACACTTTACCGATTCACCGGGGAAGCACGCCGCGGCCTCCTCCACGACCTTCTCAAGGAGCGCAACGCACTTGTCGAACACATGGTCGCCCACGCCGGGGCCCTTGCCGAAGAGCGCCTCGTCCATCTCATCGAGGGAGATGTACTGGAACCCGAATAGGCGCGCAGTGTTGTGGTATGCGACGATGACGCCGTCCATGTTTCCGATGCGCACTTGGAAAGAGTATTTAAGGAAGGCGGAGCGGATGAGGTCGTAGTATTCGCGCTCGAAGCTCTCCATTTTTCCATTCAATGAGCGGATGAGGTAGCCCGAGTTTTCCTGGCAAAATAATAAGAAAAAATGTTAGAAAACGGGTTCGTGAGGAAACGTACTTCGAAGTTGAGCAGGTCCATCCGTATAGGCAAGCACGCGCGCGTCTTGACATCAAACACACCCGTTCCCGGGAGACGGGGGTCTTGACAATCCAACTGCGAGCGCATAACGAATTTCTGCGACTACCCGCAAGAATCAGCATATACAACACACCCCACATCTCAGCACATACCTTGGCATACCGGTACGCATCCCTCAACGGATTTTTAACGCCTGGCGGTGGGGGGTTGAACCGCATGTACGGCGCGAACTCCTCCGGCGAAGATGTGAGGTATTTCTCAAGGAGCGTGCCCATCCATGTGAGGATATTCTTGTCCGCCATCCTGTCCTTCTCTGCGTCCGAGTCAATCGCGTAAGCCCCGTCGTTGTGGTTGAGGACCACCGACGCGGGCATACGCTGACCTGCCGTGAAGCCTCGAGACTGTAATATCACATTTGTGTATGAGAAAACGCGTGACGGTATTGATAGGGACACAACAGACCTCGTTCTGGAAGTGCCGGCTCAGGTTGTCGGTGCTGACATCCTTGTCGCCTGAGATGAGGAAGTAGATGTGGGAGAGCATTCCAGATAGGGAGGAGGTCGAGCCTGCGAAGGCCCGTTTTTCACGTCGGGCAAGATCCCAGAGATCCTGGATGCATGTCAATTTCTACTCAGAGAAGTATAGAGTGGGAGGAGACGTACCTCGTCGTGAGAGCTCTTGATGAACCCCGGTAGTCTCTCGAACGCAAAATCTGTAACCTGGGGTATCGTCTCAAGATGAGGGGGGAAGTTGTACACCTTCGACCTTGGGTCTTGGAGCCAATGGACGCCGGGGCTGCGTGGCAAGGGTCCATTAGATTGAGGTCGAGAGAACCAAGTTTCAAAAAACTACCCACTTGAATAAAACGCGATCCAGCCCATGCGAGAGCGTTGCAATGGGGTTGTGTTTGGAGTTCGGCGCGACGTCCTTGAGTGTGGGACGCGTCGTGGGCTCTACGAGGCCTTCAATGCGGCGGGAGTAGCTGAGCATGGGCAGGGGGAGATGGGGCGCGGCATCAGGTCTCTCGAGGCGTGGCGAATGCCCTGACGGCTGTCGCAGGGTGTCCTCAGATGAAGGAGTAGGAGGTTGGAGTTCTACACCAAGGTCAGTCTTCAGCACAAGAGGAAAAGAGGGAAGGGATGGCGAGAAACTGACTGTCTGGACCCCATCCTGTCTCAGCGTCCTTCAGTCCGTCCAGCAACTTGGCTAAGGACGAATAGGGGCCAGGGATTCCCTGCGCCTCCTCTTTAGCTCGAGCTGCACGCAAGCCATGCAATTTCATGTTAGACTCCTTCTTTACCAGCCTCTCCTTCCTCGCCTTCTCCTTCCTCTCCCACTTCTTCTTCTTCTCGACCTCCAGCCTCTCGATCCACGCAGACTCACTATCCATCTCCTCTCCCTCCTTCAGAGCTGCACGCAAGATATGCGAGGCTCTGACATCCTTCATGTCAGGCTCATCGATCTCGGACTCCAGGGCCTCCCTCCACGCAACCTCATTCAACCTCGCTCTCTCTTCTCTCTCCTTCTTCGTCTTCGTCTCTTCCTTCTGCCTCTCCTTCGCCTTCCTCGCTTCCTCCTGCCTCTCCCTCGCCTTCCTTGATTTCTTCTTCTCCTGCTTCTTCCTCTTCTTCTTCCTCTTTTTCATTTCCTCGGCCGCCACCATCTCAACGATATGCCTCACCTCCTCAACGTTAATAACTTCAATGGGAGCACTTCCCGTGACATTAGAAGTATCAAGGACTGGGGGGCCGCCTGCGAATGTACGCGCAGCTCTATTCGCTGCGTCGCCGCCTCCAGCATACGCCGCGCGGAGTCTCTCTGAGATGAACGCTCCTGAGGTCGTATGACCATTGCTCTCGTCAGAGGTGGTGGTAGAGTGTGATTGGGAGGAAGAGAAAGGCCTGTGAAGGGCCTCATGAGTGAGCTTAGACTTGGTGACGCGAGAAAGACATCGAGAAGCGATGGGCGAATGAAGACGACGGCCCAAGGTGCTCATCAAGTTGAAGAACTTGAAGGTCACTCAGTGCACTCTGGACTCTGCAGAACTTTTTCAAAAATCGTTGATCGTGTGACTGATGTAACGAGTCACTGACGAAAATGATGCAGGGACGCGTCGACGGTCAACAGAAGACGTTCTCTTCAGCCCAAGTACTCCGCATTCCCAAAGTGACAAGTAAATTGAATGTTATTACACAAAGGATCCAAATTGAAAATTGAAACAGTTGCTCTTCTTATACTTTCAAAGCCCGCAAGCCTTCCACCAAGCCTTGTACCAGTTTCACATTGACAACATCTTCCTGGAAACCCACCCTCTCCTTCCACCACTCAAACCATCCCTCCGCCCTTCCACCTGCCTGCCCCTCGTCGACCAGAGCAACCGCCACATCCACCAACTCTGGCCTTTCATCTTCCCAGCTGAATACCGTCGCCCCACACGTCCCACAGAATTCCCTGTTCCGCCCGGCGCTTGACTTGTAATGCCTTAAACCTGCAGGATAGTTCTTATGGTCCTGCAAATCCAACTCGGCAAGCTCTCCCGATCCAGCGCGTGGAAAGAGGATGTTTACGCGGGGTATGAAGGCCCAGCTTTGGATGTCAAAACCACTGGTGGTGCGGCAGGACGCGCACGCGCAGTGGCCCGCAAGATAATGAGTGGGATGTTCAGCACCAGCCGGGCGCAGCCACCACTTCTCGTCGGAGGGGTTCAAAGCAACGTCATTGGGGGTAGTGGTGGAAGAATGCATAAGGTTGGGGTAAGGTGAGGAAGGAAGGGTTGAGGCAGTCGAAGGACGTGTAATCCAGAACGAGACCGCCTTGCAGTGGCAATAGGCATGGAGGTGGTCTTCTGCCAGATCGAGGGGTGCTTTGGTTTCTACGTTGTTCCAGCCGAGAGGCAGGATGTTGTCAGGATTTTCACCGGCGGCATATCGAGACAGCTGTACGCCATTAATGACCTGTATATGGTCGGCGATGCCCCCATCAAGGGTATCGCTAATCCAAATGTGGTATGTAGTGTTGACGATCCCCTCAATACGTTCGAGGGTCCCAGAGGCGACACACCAGCTCGACTCGGTGTCTTTGTGAAACTCCCAAAGAACATGGGCAGAGCAGCGGCCGCAAAAGCGGCGGGTGCCGACGGTGGAGGAGCTGTAGGTCGTGAGGGTCGAAAGATCGGCGGGATCGGCGGTGGAAGCTGAAGCCAAAGGGACGCCAAAGATAGGGACGAAATTCGCCATGAGCTGACCGGTGCTGTGACGGCAGGAGTTGCAGTGGCATAGGTCATTCGTGACGGGAAGCGAATCTGTGGCAAACGCGACGTTGAAGACATTGAGTCCACAATGGCAGCTTGCCTTGACAAAAGTGGTCATCTCGGATCGATGTGTGGTTCTATCTTGAGAGGATTTCTGAGATGCAAGGGGAGTCGAATTAATAATTGACAGCTCCACTTGGTAGTTTATAAGGCGAACCAGTAAAACTTCATGAGAACGATCCATCCTCGATAGGTATCGTGACCAGGTCAGCTGCAACTTCTCGGTGACATGCAGAAAGAGCCCGGAAGGATATCCAGGAGGAAACAACGCCACTGTCGTAGCTCTATCACCCTTTCTGTATAGTAGTAGCATCAACATGTGCTCCCAACTGCTCTTGTTCCCAAGTCTAGAAGACAATGGGGTCCCAGGTCAGCTGCAACTTCTCGGTGACTGGTACAGAAAGAGTCCGGAAGGATATTCACAAATCAAGGAGGAAGGAACGCCACTGTCATAGCTATCACCCTTTCTGTAAAAGAGTAGCGGCAACGTGTGTTCTCGACGGCTCTTGTTCCCAGGTCTAGAAGACAGCAATGTCCCAGGTCAGCTGCAACTTCTCGGTGACTTGTGCAGAAAGAGCCCGGAAGGATGTCCACAGATCAAGGGGGAGGGAACGCCACTGTCATAGCTAGCACCCTTTCTGTATAGTTGTAGCATCAACATGTGTTCTCAACCGCTCTTGTTCCCAAGTCCAGAAGACAGCAATGTCCCAGGTCAGCTGCAAGTTCTCGGTGACTGATACAGAAAGAGGCCGGAAGGATATCTACAAATCAAGGAGGAAGCAACGCCACTGTCATAACTATCACCCTGTCTGTATAGTAGTAACATCAACATGTGTTCTCAACTGCTCTTGTTCCCAAGTCCAGAAGACAGCAATGTCCCAGCTGACTCCTTGTAGCTCGCTTTAGAAGTAGAGCTCCCGTTCAAGCATGGGCTTTGTATAGTCTTGCCTTTGTATCGAGGTACTGGAGAGAAAGATGAGAAGTAACAAGAGGTGATTCTATTCGCTTGTGACTCGGAAGGGGCGCAACCGTGACTGTGGTTTCTGTGACCTACCTGTGACTTACGCGATTGACCGTCACTCGGCAACGGCACGTTCGTCATTCTGTTTGCTCTGACGCCCATGGCAGGCTTCATCTCCTCTTTCTTCCTCTGGTTCAGTGGGTGAGCATTCTCAACTAACTACCAAATGAAGTAATCTAACGAAGAACAGACTCTTCTTTTCCAAAGCGGCAGAGATAGCGGTCGTCGGCCTCCAGGTATGTATCAATTCTCCAATTTCATCGCCTCTTGATACAAGCTCGCCCAGGCCTCGGGCAAGACATCCTTCGTGAATGTAATCACCTCCGGACAGGTAATGCCTTCCCGCGAACCTCATCGCAAACTTCACGCTTATTGAAAGCTTGCGTAGTGGAGCGAAGACGTCGTCCCGACCGTCGCGTTCAATTTCCGTAAAATACGAAAAGGCAATGTCACACTCAAGATCTGGGATGTCGCCGGTGCGCAGTTTGTTAATCCTGCCTGTGGATATTGGAACTTAATGACGTTACCCAGGCCAGCCCAAATTTCGTTCCATGTGGGAGCGCTACTGTAACGGTGTCGACGCCATAGTGTGCGTCCTGTTGCAAATCTCTCTGCGCCACTAACATCGTTCAATAGATTCGTAGTGGACTCTTTGGACGTACGTTCTTGCCTGTATCACTCATAACCCCCCTCCCCCCTAATTGCATTTTCCAGACTGACAAATTCAACTCGGCACGCTTCGAGCTGCATCAGCTGATATCACAACCTAGTCTCACTGGCGTACCCCTACTCGTGGTGTGTTCAACTTTTGCTCACTTTTCTAGCCATGAATGACGTTCGTGCAGCTCGGTAATAAGAACGATATGGATGGGCATGCTCCCGTGAAAGAACTTATAACTGCCCTGTAAGCAATCTACCGCTGTCCACTACCCCACCTTCTCACTTGTCGGCTCAGGGAACTTGCAAAAATCAAAGACCGACCAGTCTCGGTACGTTCCTTTCCTACAATATTGCATTATTTTTTCTAAGCCCCGTGTGTCTGCAGTGTTACTCAGTAAGTGTGAATTCTATGAAATAGGTTCCTCGCCACCTAATCCTATCGTCAGTGCTCAATGAAAAGCCAACACAATCTGTGCGTTCTATTTTTTCTTGTCGGTTTGTCGCCTCAGACTTTCTGCAGAGATATTGTGTTGCAGTGGCTCACCGGACGAGGTCACTGACCTATCCCAGCTCCCTTGTACTTGTATCAACATCTCCCTGCATCTAAGTCTTGTCTTTGGAACATCTATACGCAGGCACTTACCCCAGCTGTACCATCACTTATTCCTATCCTTCACATCCTACATTTGCATGTCCATAATTTATGCACCAATCAACGTTCCGGACTCTATGTATGTAGAAGCGTTGCGAAAACCATCCGTGTGTGATTCATAGAGGGTCTGAGATGTCGCCGGGACTTCCAAGTTCAGTTCTCCCAACTATCACCTCCGTTTCGCCATCTGCACTGTGAGGTTGTCGATGTACATCTGGAGAGTTTCGTTCCCTGCCGCCAGTTTATCCACCTCCTTCTGTACGGTCTGCACGCGGGCCACCAAAGCTAAAGAAACAATTATGTCAGTTGTAGGCAATGTATAATATGCAGACGGACTGCGAAGGTCATCCTGTGATGCAGCAATATCCCTGAGTAGGGTCAATTTGGGTCAATTTGAGAGCATACGACGATATCTTCGATACTCACTTGAGTACTTTCTCCTTCCTTAGAGCATCACGCACAATGTCGGCAGGCTGAGGCGAAGGAACACCCCAGGCAGGAGCGTCATCCTCTCCGTACGACGAGAAGGACATAGAAATGCAGATCCGATAGCCGACACAGAGCCGATCGGATTGCCAACAGCACTGACGCGTCGCGCTCGCCACAACAACCCTCCTTCTACAATGTCAGAAACTCTCCTCGCATTCAAAGCCGGCCGTGCTTACCGCCGCCCAGGCACTAATTTTGTCGACGCTCGCCCAGAGAAGGGTGCCATTGTCCTTACTAACGGAGACGATGGGCTATTGCACTTTATATGGAAGAATAGGACAACGGGCAATGTCGAGGAGGTCAGCTTGTTACAGGCTAAGAGTTTCTCTGAAGCAACTGTACTTACAAACTATGGGTACTGTAGGATCTCATTCTGTTCCCTTCGGATGCGACATTCGTCAAGGTTCCCCAGGCTGGCTCAGGACGAGTGTATGTCCTCAAGTTTTCCTCGTCCGATCAGCGTCATTTCGTACGTCTAGTTCTCGCTTTCGTAGATCTTTGCAGAATCTGACGATCTACAGTTTTGGATGCAGGTACTTAATAAGATTCAGCATCCTTACGTTTTTACTCCATAATAACTCTGGCACAGGACGCATCTTCTGCTCGCGACGATGAGTTTGTCGACAACACTAACGGCCTCCTCGATGACCCAGAGTACACCCTACAGTGGGGAGCATCGCAGCAACCAGAAGCATCTACCTCTGCGGCTTCGTGCGTTCATTATTCTAAAGAGGGTGGCCATATACTAACCTGCTCCTACCGATGTAGATCATCTTCCGCTGCCCCATCCCAATTCCAAGCCACCCAGGAGCAACTAGATCAGTTTGCAGCGATCCTTCGAAGCGCTGGCAGTGGAACATCCGCAGCTCAGGATCCAGGTTCGTCTCTCCTTTCACGTTTCATAGCGTAAGATTCTGAATAAATTAAAACCCGACAGAACTCTCCTTGACGGATATCCTCACACCTGCGGTCCTTGGCCCGCTATTCACCAGCCACCCAGAGCTCATCCCTGCTCTCTTCCCGCACCTCCCGCCCGATCTGCCAATGCCCCCATCTGCAGATGTCTTGGGGCGTATCATCAAGTATGCCTTCTGTTCGTATACCACTTGAACGATAGACTGACTGATGGACCTGCCTCTAGCTCCCCACAATTCCGGAGTGCGCTTTCAAGCTTCGACCAGGCGCTCAGGACAGGCTTGTTGGGCAACCTGGTCCGTGGGTTGGGGCTGCCAGAAGAGGCGGGAACGGGTGTGGCGGCTTTCTTGAGGGCAGTGCAAGAGCAGGCTGATCAAGAAAGGGATGGTATGGAAACCGACTAATAGTTTAGTTCTCCTCGTCTTGGCGACCTGTTTGTCGTTGATTTCTTTCCTTCAAACTCTGTAATTATCAGGGAGCCCTCCTCGTTCCAGTATCTTTCTTAGATGTATAGGTCTGTAAGCTGGGGCAGTTCTGCACTATACGTACATCTGCATGGATAATTCTGAACCAGGGGCCAAAAGGGACCAACATTTTATTACAGTCAGGTGAGCGAATTTCTGGGTCCAAATTTGAATGCCGGCGTTCTTCTTGAGCGCCTCAAGGCATCTATACACTGAACTCCTCATTGAACCATGAGCCGCGATTTCTACCAAATTGGAGGCTTCCAGCCCCATATCAGATGGTCTCGTCCCTCTGTGCCCTGTGTCTGCCAGTCTAACATGTTCCCTCAGGTGGTCTGAAGGTCGAAGTTATAACGATGACAAGAAGCTCATCGAAAATGTTGCGGGACAGAACTCACCGCTCCGTCCAAAGGGACCACAAGGACCAGCACCTCTTGAACTTGTGCTTGGTACTGGTAGAAGCTGTTTTGGGGCCTCAAGATGCTGATTATGTATACCTGCAGGCATCAAGCGAACTGGCACCTCTCATCTCCTGCTTACAGAAAGCCAGGTCCGAGATATGGCCAGTGTCTATAGATTTCCGTACCCAACCAATTCTATACGCGCCTCGGAATTCGAGTCTCTCTCTCCGATCTGCTTCCACTCAGAGAAAGAATTTCAGGATACATTCGCCCGGCTGAAGATCAAATACCAGAAGGGTCGACCGAGCTGGGACAACAGCCAAGAAAACAAAGCCTTCACGACGTCTGACCGTCCTGTCGACCATTTCGAACGCGGAGCTTTTGAGCACGGACGGTTCGTGCAAATAAATCTGTGGACATTCGTGAATGATATAAATTGATTCTCTCTTGTTAGGCTGCTATATCGTGTTTTAGGTAATCAGGGAAACATCAACCATGAGAAGTTCAATTTGCGCGACGTGTCTTGGACTCAATTAGTCCAGATATATTCGTTCGCATTTTCCCTTCGTTCGCCAGACACACGACCGAGCCAGGACCGCATTAGTCGGCCCAGCGTGCTGGACTGTGGGTTGGCACAAGCCACCATTCCTGACCTTCAGTACCTTGCGGAATCTGCTACCCACTATAGATTCTCCAACAACCGCATGCTGGGTGCAGGATGCCCAAAACTAGTGAGCAACAATCATCCTTCTGCCATTAATAATCTAACCCCACATTTGCAACGAAGCCGTTCCGATATGGAGAGACCAAGGAGCTTGAGGACATGGCTATATCTGCCCGGTTGAGGGACTTCTTTTCTAAAGATATACATGAGGGATCAACCCCAGGGTCGAGACCTGTCATTCTTCTTGTCCACGACGAACTCGTTTCTATGAACGTGCTCAAGAACTGTGGTGTTGATACGTCATTCTGGAAATATGGTCTCAAAGATCTCATGAGCTCTTCATCCGCTCAAGCCGATCACAGGAATGACTACGCGCGACGGGATGACTCGCGCCGGCATGATAACGGCTACGACAAATACAACAGCAGAAGAGAACGATCGCGCTCCCCTTCACGCGCATCTTCGTCTACCTCTCAGCTTCGCTACAGAGATTATCCACCTGCTCCACAACCCGAACGCAGATCCTTCGCACCTGTCTACATAGTCGATCTCAAAATGCTTTATATGGCTCTCATGCAATCTAAGCACGCATCCGAGAGCGTCACCGCCATCGCTGGGCCGGATGGGCTGGACGTGGAAGATATCAAGGGTTGGTGTGCTGGAAACGACGCAGTGTAAGTACCTATACTTTACCATGCCACTTCAATGACGAGCCTATGTATTACAGGACAATGCTGCGTATTTGGCACGCTATGGTGTCTGGACGTTCCATCAATGAACAACGTGAATTGCGAAACAACGATCGGGACCCAAAAGTCCGCGCTGCCAATGCTAGGGCCGCCGCCACAACTAAGGACGCGCGAGGAGACGACTCGGACTATGACCCGACCACAGCGGATACCATTGTTCCACTTCCAGCATATGACGACGAGTCTGACTATGGAGAATCAAGCAACTCTGACGATTAATATTGAACGATTGAAACTAGATATTTTAATATTAGTTGGTGTCGTCACTCGGTTCTGGAGGGGCTGAAGCTCCTCAAAGCTAGGCGTTCAATAAGGGCTTATGGTGCGCTAGGGCTATAGGCATCCGTGTTGGCGAGGGGTAGAATCCACTGTGTTGCGTTACTATTATAATGTATGTGGCCATGTATGATGGATGACTGACCGTCAGATACCGTGTGGGGGAATGTCACGAATGTGTGTATCGACTCTTTGACAATGTATTGATAGTATGTTCCTTCCAGTTGCTTGCCACGCTCGATATCTGGGATACCCGCGGCGGTTCTGAAGCAGGTGGCGCAAATTATGTCTCGTGAATACAGCAGCTTCCTGAATCTGTATCGGCCGCTATAGCTTTAGCCAGCCGGTACCCAGGTTGACGCTGAGCGTCGACCAGGTTCGTTACGTGCATGTGTTATGCGGACCCGCCCACACACTCCCAAGATGGGTATCTCTCTCGAGTTGATCCTTCCTCACCTGACACACAACTTATATTACGGAATTCTTGATCTCCGGAAACTTCACAGCCCCGAGCGTGGTGGCATGAAATTTCGACATCTCCCAATCGCGAGGAACTTGAGAGCAGTAAAAGGATCCTCCTCTTCTCAAATACTTACCATTCTCATACCATCGTAGACTCACCCAGAACCTATCTGCCTTGGAAAGGATTGGCCCCTCTTCTCGTATCGACCTATGGGCTCGACTACAGTCCACCTGCGTACCATGATTCACCAAACACCTCGATAGCCACTACTTTCTGGAACCTTCACCGTTCCGAACCCTTCCTGCGCCAGAATATGGGTTTGGTGTAGACATACACGGACGGCACTAGCTCCGCTAGGCTTGCTTCCAAATACCCATCGATGACTTCGTGAATGAACTTCATCTTCGTGTCAAGGGCATGAACGTGTCAAGAATGACCTGAGACCCCCAGACTCTCTTTCTTGACACAATGGATTGATGGACATACGGTTTTCTTGCAGCCGGAATTGGTTAGTACTGCACACGAGGAGCTTTATACATGTCGGAGACTTCCATTATACTCCACCTCAAGAAAGGCCGTCACGATCTTGGGTAAGCCCTGCCATTCCTGTTTCTTCTTTCTACACATAATTTGCGACACTTGACAATCTCTTCGGAGATCGAGGAGATTCTGATTTCGGCCAACCCTCATCTAGCCAGTTCAGTTATAGATCTCAGCAGCGTGTACATGTGTTCCTGTTCGCGACCTGGAGCCTGACATCCTGTACCTCCAACTCCAACAGACCAATGTATTTGTCACATGTGCGCCATGCATGTCCTCCAATCTAACTTACTCAGGCCACCAGGGCATTTTCCCATAATTTCCTAAGACGGCACTTCTCTGAAAACACGAAATTACAGTCCTCATGGGGGCTGGATTGGGCCTGTTCTCTGGACCCTCGCTCCAGAAGTGCCGGACACTGTGTGTACAATGGCCCCCCTTCGGATACTGCGGCACACCCTCAATCCTCATGTCGCCCGTTGACCCGAATGTATAGGGCTGGGTACCCCCGTGTTGGTTTCTTTCATTGTCCTCGAATTCTCACCTCTGGGTCAGGCCCGCTGCCCGTCTGATTTTCAATCATATCTCCGCGATCCTTTCAACGCGCACTCGGCAGAACTTCGTCGCACTGATCAGACGTATGTACTTAACGAATGAAGTTGATACTTCAGAGGATCAGATTAATCTTGTTCCCGTGATCGGACGAAGCAACAATAATACCAAGGGTGTTCAAAGATCCTAAATGACCGTATGTGCATGAATTTGAAAGAGGCCGGCTGGGTGGCGATATCGACTCCCAATACTCGGCCGATGTGCGAGCCTAGTGAACCCTGAGACCAGTCCCTTACTACGAACCGGTCTGCATGGACTTTCCATGCCGATCGTTCTTTTATCCTTTCCATTGGGTCCTGGATGATGAAGCTTCGATGAAGTCTGATATGTACATGTAACAGCGTCAATATACAACCCCCGAGCTTCTATGAGTCTGGTACCAACTTCTCCTGGCAAGAAACGTGAACGCCACAACTTAAAGTCTGCATCCCGATGTCAAGAGGCAGGGGTTCTGGGTTGCCTATCAGATACATGAGGCAGTCGTGAGCAGTCTTGCCAAAGGTATCCGTAGAGGCTAATCGATGCATCATTCAGTCGATTTTTGGACGAACACTCAACACAACGTGTCGCACGCGACAGCTAGTGGCGTGCAAACTAGTACCACTCAACGCTGCAGCATGAATTGGCAGCCAACACATGACATAAAGTCCTTCTCATTGTGGGCGAGGCATCGCTGATTGCTCCATGGAGAGAAACAGATTATAGCCCCTTTGCAAAAGGAGATGAGGTTATTTTCCGGTCATATGATAGACTCGGAAGAGATTTGCTGCAATATGGCATGGTGTTGCGTTTTATGTTTTTTGAACACGAGGCAGTTGTAACGCATCGCTGTCAATAAACGACACACCGCGGCCCGATGGTAGACTCATGTACGGCGTAAAATAGCTAATATGTAGACACTGGAATTATGGTGATCTCCGTACGACATTATACGAAACATATGTAGGATCCAACACACCCAAGAAGCACGTCGAAAATTATCAATCAATCAATAATCTCTTCCGCGTCGTCATTTTCCGCGGCCCGCCTGGCACGGCGCTCATAGGCTTTGACTCGTTTCACCAAATCCTTGTTGGGCTTCAAATTTGCACGGGTGAATCTCTTGGTGCAGCCAGCGGCAGGGCATTTGACAGGCTCGTTGCCCCGGAAACTTTGCAAGATTGCAGCCTTCGAGAACGAGTGTTTGCATACGTCGCTAGACAGAGTTTCAGCATACATTCAGGTCTGCGAAGAAAGATCAGGGCGACGTACGACGTTACAGGGTCATCGAGCAGTGTGAGAGTGATCGGGCAGTTGTAATTCTGGCTCACCCCTCCCATCTCCAAATCATCGTCATCGTCGCTATCGTCTCCATCCTCTGTAGGTGGATTAGCGTCACGACCTGGACGGCAAGACGAGCCGCACCTTTGGGTATGAACTCGGTGAGGGGAGGTATCGCAGTGTCCGGGTATTGCACTTCCTATGAACAAGGCAGCCAGTGAGGAGATACGCCAAGGTAGCAAGAAGTTGCCGTACATGGATGTTGTTTCGGAAGGAAGCGTACTCCTCACTCTTCAAGTACTTCTGCCTAGTGGTCAAGCTCTCATACTTGTTTTTCCTTTCTTCAACATCGTCATTGTATTGTTGTACAAAATTTTCCTATTGTCAACAGGTGAGGATTGTCGGACAGCAGGAATTGCATACAGAACGACGAACCACTACTTCTCCTTGAGCAATTTTCTGAGCGAGGATATCAAGCACTTTCTCGTGGGCCTGCATCTCAGCACCAATATCAATGAGATCCTTCATAAGCCTATCAAGTTCTGCGAGCCCCTGTACTGAATTTGAGTGGCACGATATTGAGTAAGACATGTAATATACCTTTTCAATACCTCCTCCTTCAGAGTCGGCTAACACGACAGCAACATCACCTACGACATTCCAGTTCGGTCGCACTTGATCAGCAAACCCAGCCCAATCTCTTGAGTATCCCAAGAGTTTGTTGACATCGTTTTTGCCGAGAGGCTGGTCTGAAAAGTTGTCGACATCAATACGGTCATCGTCATCGTCGTCCTCTTCATCGTCATCATCGTCCCGTGTAAGCTCCTGCTTCGCGGCTACGACGGATTTCTTCTCATTTTTGACGCCATTTGCGCGTCGTCGAGTTCGAGAGTCATCTTCATCGACCTCGACTTGTTCATCATTCCGAGATTGTGATGGCCCATCTTCTTCTATATCAGAGGAAGCCTGACGCCTATGAGTCCTCTTGCGAGTAGAGGTAGCAGTGGGCATGATGGCGCGCGACAAAAAGGCAAGTTTGGCTCAGCCACAGGCGCGCTCTTTGTTTGGCTACAGCCTCCTTCATAAGCAGTCACTTGTCCCGACTTCCAGCCAGAGCGGCAATACCAAATTGTTGGCACGTCTCGATGTTCTCTGCTCTACGAGCATGCTCTCGTATACCACTATGGGCGCCAACCGTCTTACGTAGCTCTGCTGCACCACCCATAAATACTCTCCTCCAAGTTCGCTCATTCCACCCGACTCCTTCGTCCTGGGTAACCATGAACCAGGCAATGAAGCGCAAAAAACCACAAAAGGAGATCAAGTCCAAGTCCCCGCTGCTGAATAACTCTCCTCAGCGCAAGGGCGTTTGCTCCCAAATTTTCATCGCGAAACCCAAGAAGCCTAATTCTGCCAAACGAAAAGTCGCTCGTGTCAAGCTGTCTACGGGCAAGACGCTCCAGGCGTACATTCAAGGAGAAGGGCACAATCTCCAGGAGCACAGTGTTGTCCTCATTAGAGGTGGACGTGCACAGGATCTTCCTGGTGTTGGGTACACTGTTTTTTGTCTGGTCAAAATACATTGTGCTAACCTCTGGCTCCCGAATGACAGTTACAAGATTGTCCGAGGAGCGATGGACTTCGGTGGTGTTGTGGGACGTGCGACAGCTCGAAGTAGATACGGGTGAGTCATGCATCTATAGTTCCATTACTACGAATACTGAGGTCGATATTCCATAGTGCGAAGAAGCCCAAAAAGTAATCAACTATAACAATACACTGCCTTATTTAACCAATTGTTTTGAATGTAATACCGAACTACGACTGCAAATGCCAGGGTATACGTGCAGTGTAGTGTTTCATGACGGAACCAAACTCCCAGCTTCCCTCAACTTCGCTTCCCGCTCCTTCTGCGCCCTCACAAGCTTCTCAATCTCGCAATTCAATGCCCAACACCAAGCATCGCGTTCCAACCTGCTCCTTGTTCGACAAACGAGCAACTTCCGCTTTCCTGACAGCGGTGGGATGGCCTTGAGTTTCTTTGAAGACGTCTGTGGCTCAACCTGGGCCGAGTTATCCAACTTCAACGCCTGTGGATGGTACCAGATCATGAACAGCATCTCCTCCTCTGGATCATTAGTTTCTAGGCCATCCTGGTACCGTCGCGGGTCCGCATTGACATCAGCTCTGTATTGACCTTTCGGAAGCGTCATGGCGGCCAGATATCCAGAGCAGACATAAGCGTCTGCCAAGCTGGCCGTCCTGTGCATCGTTTGATGGAGGGAGGATTTTGGCTTGATACGAAATTGTGTGAGGTGACCGGCTGTCAGGAAGAGCTGCACAAGCCTATCCACGAGGTGAATAAATTTAGCACAACGATGCAAGTAGAGTTAGACGCACTTGTACTGCCCAAAGAGACCTTTCCTCACAAATAATTTTCCGCCTTTCACGATGGACTTGCACCCTTCTATCACGCACCAACTGTACAAGGATCCCAGGGCTGGCATTGGGGCCCCCATGTCTGGAGGCGGATCTGGGGGAAATTCTTCATCTTGTACAACACGTGTTAGTGGGGTCAAACGAGGCCGGCGGCTTTGCGCGAGGTCCATCTCCTCCTTGGCGTCCGTACGGTGTCTCTGTTTCCAGTATAGAACCAGAGCACGTAGCCGCTCAATCCATTCGGATGCAACACGGCACGAATGAGTCTGGAAATTATTCGGTAAGTCTAAGAACGTGGAATATGTCGATAATCTTACCTCGAATCGGACGACATGCCCAGTCGTGAGCAGGAGCTCAAATGAACGACGCATTTTCAAATGGACTTTATCTTCCGCCTTCTTCAATCCTTCCTCTCCGCCTTCATCGGCCTCATCGGCTGGCGTCCTCTCCTCCGACTGTGCCCATATGCTCGCCCATATATCAGAGTCCTGGCTCTTTGACGCCTCCTTGTGCATAGCCTCCGGCGCTGGGTGGGACGCCCTCCGAATTAACAAGACTGTCCGGAGGTCATTTACCCCGATCGCATGCATAATTTGCTTCGCGCCTCGGTTGACTTCACTCTTGCGGAGCGACTCGGCGAAGGCCTCTACGTCGCCGATGTTTGGCGCCAGCCCCGGGGGCGAGGGGGGATAGGCGTGGTTTGGTGTCATCACGAAAAGGTTGCCGTCGTGCGTGGCTAGGTAGAGGTTTTGTCGCATTTGAGAGTTGGGCCGGATACGCTCGACGTAGCCTTCGATCGCGGGAGGCTCGTGCAGGCGGCTCCCGTTCTTGAGGTGGATGTACGTCGGGGAGTGGTCCGCCAGACGAATCTCAAGTGTCGGAGGACGAGATGACTAGTTGAGGCTTTCTTTAGATAAAACAGCAAACAGCAGAGACGACAGTCCCACCTGTTTCAGTGCGAGGCCACACAAAACAGCCCAACGCCGTTCATATCCATCGACGTCATCGTCAAGCCACACCCAATCCAAATAGGACTCTTGACGCCAGGCAAGCTCCAGCGTCTTCCCTTCCTGCATTTCCCGTTCTATGAGGCGCTTCCAATCCGGAACGGAGGCAAGCGCATTCATGCATAGGGCAATAACATTTTCACGGCTGAAAACTCTCGACAAACGGTCCGCATCGCCTGGAGGTATGTCGATTTTGACCTTGGTAGCTACCCGCGGATTCCGCACGTCAATGGTGCTTGGCAGTTCACCGCCAAGCTGCCGCCTTCTCAAAACATTAGTATATAACGAACATTGAAAATGTGAGTCTCCTACCATAACAGCCAAAGCCAGTCAAATGCTCGTGAGCGGCTCTTTTGCTTGAAAATAAAGATATTGGTGCCATCTCTCGCTCGGCGAAGGAAGAAGCGTTTCTTGGATCCCTCACGAACAATCTTCGTGGGCTCGCAGGTTATGCAGAATGCGAGATCGACAAATGAGTATAAGGATAGTTGGGTCCTGGGCGAAGTGAGGGGTATGACGAATGCGAGGTGCTTGTGGCCAATGTACCATTCTTTTCCTGGAATGTTCTATATTCAAAAGGTCAGCAGCGTCTTCGTTGACAGAGAATTCACTCTGCGTACGTGGTCGGTATAAAGCTCGATGCGGTCTTTCCGCCAGGCCACGAGGTATTCAGCCAAGTCATTATCAAGAAGATGCTGGGTCGTCCGATGCTGCTGCTCGTCGAAGCGTGGGCTTATGTTGTCGGATTTGGAGTAGCACGTCCGGACGAGCATTCTATCTGCGCGCTCTCGAATCAATTCCTAGTTCTCCAGCGCATTATGGAAAGCAGGTAACTACCTCTCATGATAACCTCTCCCCAGTCAAGGTTTGCTGATGAAGGCGAGCCAAGAGTAGCTTTCGCAGCGGCTCCGGCGCTGGTGTCTTGTAAGGATTCGTGTCCCGTTCTTTCCAGAACCTCCGATGGAGGTGCGGTTTCTTCATCATCCTCCATAGCCTGATCCGCGTAGTGCACGAGCCGTCCCTTCCCCTTCCTCCCAGACGCCACTATATCGTCACTCTGAACTTGCGCTGGCGGCACCTCAGCCAAAGCAGGGCCCGGCAGAGCGAATTCCGTGTGCGCCTTCGGACCACCATTGATCCGTTCTTGGGTTGGGCGCAAGAGAGACGTGCTCGATGACGCATAATGGGAGTCTCCTGGTCCGGCTGAGCCTTCAGTGTCAGAGTGGCCGTTACCAGGGTGTAAGCTCGTCGACGCAGATAAAAAGGTCTCACGGCCAAAAGACATCGAAGTCGACGTTCGAGGCCAGTCAGCAGAAACCCGCGCAGACGACAGTGGCATTCTGCGCGCTGAGCTGCCGGCCATAGAAGCCATATCTCTAATAGCATCACTGTCTTGGAGGATGTTCACCCCCAGGAAACGGCCAATCTCAAAGCTGCCTCCCACCCAGTTGTTCGTTTGACGTGTCGCAACTGAGGCCGTCTTCGTCTCCCGCCTGTGCCGCCATATATTCGCCCACTCACTACTCCGCCACCTTTTGAACATCTCTTCAACGACATTGCGCTCCTCATCCTCGCCCCAGTCCTCTGGACGACCGCCTTCACGTATGAAGAAGCTGAACGCATTCTGCTTGATGATTTCGGAAATGTCGTCCGCATCCTCGCCCCCGCGCGAGTTCGAGCGAAATAAACCTGGTCTGGGCCGCTGTTTCTTGAGGGTAGCCTCGGTCTGTGAAATGACTTTCTCTGGCATGGGCCCGAGGAACATCCGACGGTGACTGTCATAGTGTTGGGGGTCAGGGGGCGGCTCGTGCGCTGACGAGACTGCTATAGAGGGAGGGTGATGCTGTAAAGCCATGGAATTGTCCAGAAATCAAACCATATTCAAAAGGGAGGAAGAGGGGTATACGAAGGTCAGTCAGTGGCAGCACCAACGTCGATGACCCCTGTCCACTGTCAGTGTCAAAGCAAAGTTCGGCCATTTCGGGTAATCTTCGCCCGGTGATCGACGCCGACACGGACACCTTACCATAACGGAGTCGAATCAAGGGATGAGATTAAGTGGGGATGGGTATGGTACAACTATGTATGAGATCCTACTATACAGTTAGTTAGTCTATAATGTTCCTTCCATCAGACAAATAAATTATTTGAGTGTCCTCTGAGTCTAACGTTTCATGGAACTCGGCAGGGCTTCCGTTGGATCTGCCATGTAGGTCTTCTCCATCAGCTCATGCGATTCCTTGACATACTGCTCCGCCTCGTCCCTATCAAAGCTAACGTAAAGTAAAGCAAGGGTGTGAGTTTTCCCAGCGACACCGAAAGGAAAGGTTGGGATGCTTACGCAGTCTTTTTGCCTTTGACGTGCATGTCAGGTTCACGGAGAGCGAAGGGGTTGACGTCGGTCGAGGGGTTCAGGTTTGCGAGGCTGTGATTGACGAATCGGTGCGTCGTTTCGTCAGACCGGACGGCATACAGGACATCGAGGAGCTTCGCATCGGGCGGCAGACGCCAATAGTCGACCGCGATTTCAGGAGCAGGTTCGTTGGACCTGCAGCTTCGTCAGCGGAAAGTTCTCATCTCAGTGGAGTACTAGATCTGGCTCACCATTCGGGAATGCGCCCTGCCTCAAGGTCTTCAATACACCTTGTACTGGAGCAGGTTGAGGATCAGCGAATCAGTGGAATAATTTCAAACTCACTAAGTTAAGACCGCTTCCTCTTCGAGATAGCCTACGAATCGATGACACGTTTTGGGCGAGACTATGTATGACAGGACTATTCATACACCTGCATCAGAATGATCATCTCTGCAACGGGCATGGTCATAACGCACAGAATAAATTGTAGAAAACCCCTTGGGCACCAAGAACTAGTGCTCGGAAGAAAAGAGAAGGTTTTCTTAATGTCATGAAAGTCCTATGAGATTGACGTCAACTTCCGTTAGAATAAATTAAATGAGAAAGTGGGCGAACATTAAGTGCATACGCTCATTCTCCGCCTCCTCCAAACATGTGTGGATCCATCCACTATCTCTCCGCTATTGGTGGATACTCTCAGCGACAGCTCCACCAAACGCAGGGGTCAAACGCAAACTCACCATTAAACGCAAGCTCGTAAGGTGCCGTAACGTGGCCGCAACCATTCCCGGCACGCCCGCGATGCTCTCCAGGAAAAGTATACGCTGAAACAGCTCCATCAGTCTTCTTCTCCGGCTCGCAAGTCATAGGCCACCACTCACGTTGAGCCACGCCCGCTCGGTCAGCAGGTGCCCCGCCTCGCGCAGCTGCTGTACGCTCATCTTCTCGTCAGGCGCGATATCAACATGCTTGTACCTCGACACGAGATCGAACATCGTGCGCGCGAGCTTAACCATGCCATACGCCATCTTGTCGGGGATTGACTTAGCCTCCCTATGGAGCACCTATAATTTCAGAAGTTGAATCAGCATCATGGTGGTAAATGTATGGCGAGACGAAACACACCTCGACGGCCCTAAGTTCATCGGTCCTATACACGGGGTGGAACAAAACCCAGTCCCCGCGCACCATCGTCGGCACCGTGCTCACCGCGTCAGTCTGCGTGATCACAGCCTTCGAATTCGTCGGCGAGTCCCCTAGTAATCATACAATATTCCTGTGGTTGGTGCGTGTCAAACCCAAAAGCGCTGTGTGATACTTGCTTTTGTGGGGGCCTACAGAGGCGGCATGAGCCGATTTGTCCGTGAGGGCGTTGTGTTGCGCGCCGCCGGACATGAAGGAGCGGCGGCACGAGAGCGAGAGGGCAGGTGTGCGTGACGTCAGAGCCAAGTGTGTGTTTGTCGTCGAGAGGCAGAGTAGGGGCACGCGCCGCAGAGGGACGGCCCCAGTAGACAGTGATATCCCAGATCTAAGCATTGCTAGGTTTGAAGTGTTATCAAGAATATTGGTTGTCCCCCGCCTGTAAAATTACTCGTATATATGCCCCCTCAACACCCGTTATGCTCCGAAATCTGGGCTTTTCACGCCGATATCCACCGGAGATGGCGGAGCCCCACATCCCCCGTTGCGTTTCGAGCCCTGTTGCCGTCTTCCTTGTTGTGCTGGACAAAACAGTTGATTATTGTGAAGGAGGTGAAACCTTCGAAGGATTCGGAAAGCTCACAAGTTCAAGATTCCAAGGTTCCCGCGCCCTATAAGTTACTAAATTGAATTCTGCGCTCCGCGATGCTCGGGGTGACGGCATACTTCGACAATCTCGCGGGTTATCCTCGGTATTCTATAATTGCCTTATACGGGAACGCGATAAGATGATCTACTGATTCTTTCCTTCATAACGTCAAGTTGTTCTCCTTACGCAAACTCTTTGTTTCGCGTCTCAACCTCACGCACCTTCGTGCCGGTCCCAAAGTCCCAAGACCACCACAAAGCCGTTCCTTGTCCGGTACATTTTTCTGTCAAAGACTTGGCAGACGGATACAATGCGCAATTTCAGCTATACCACCAGCACGAGGGGAGGCGCATGTGGCCTACACGCGGCACACCCTCCCACGGCACACCCTCCTCCTTAGACTTCCCCCATTCATCTCAGGAACACAAAGGATATTCATAAAGCTTTATCGGTAGGGACTCGCAGGAGGAATAGAATAGTACAGTAGCTTGTACCCCAGATTTCCTGAAAACCATCAAACCCAATGCTAATCAATTTCGCTCTCAATTCAGGATAGGAAAAGGCAAGAGCCACCAATACTCTGCCCCTCGGCCCCAGCCAACGCCCCCGAGCGCCCTATACTTTCCAAGCCATTGTTTCAGCCGTCCAATTGGCCTCTTAGTAAGTAACCTAAGTTCGCCATAAGGCCCCACCGAAAAACACGCAGCCCATACCAATACGCTTCTTTGCTCCTCCTGAAATCATACAGACGGCACATAAGCGCCTGCGCAAAATCACAGGACCCTACGACCCATTAACACCAATCGCAATCGATAATCAGCCCTGCCTAACCTCCCTGCCTAACACATTCTGATCCGGGCGTGGTGCAGACTCTGCCTGCCCGATGTCTCGGAAAGCCGTATGTCAATGGGCATGGAAAGACGCCTCGTAGACGCGTGCCCTGCAGATCTGGGGATAAGATTCTACATTCTGTACAGGACTGGCAGAGGGGTGATGATTGCATTACCAGGAGTATATTTGCTTCATCCTATAATAGCTACCTCTGTCTACCCAATCGCAGGTCTACCGATCGCTAGAGGAGCAGATACAGTTTGTTTGAGTTCGAACCTTGTCGCTCTCCAAGCCTAAGGATGATATCATATTAGGGTTCAAATCGGGAAATGTTATTTGCATAACAGGCTAGCGCGACTCCCTAACCTCCCTGCGAACGAGATCCTGAGATCTGCGCAAGCAAAGCGGCGAAAGGGTTACTTAGGCACGGACCCATGGTAGGTCATGAACACGCCCCCAGTCCCAGCTGATAGTGGACGTCAGAACTCACACAAAACATTCTAATTATGACGTTTTTTCCATGGGTGGCCGAGGCCAGCTGCACAAACACGCGGCGCCTATCTTGTATCTCGATTGTCGCCTCACATCGCATCTCGAAGGCGTCCCGTTAATCTATCCCATCTTGGTTTGCGTTTGATTTTCTCGGCTACGATATGTGCCGAGCTCGGGTGATTCGCGGTTTAGTGACAAGACCAGAGGAGACCAGAGGGTTGAGAGCACCGGTACGTGGTACCGCATCCCCCTAGGCCGCATAATAGTTTATGCACTCATCGCTCGGCTGGCTGCTCTTTGGGTTATTGAGATAGACAGATTAGACGTTTAATAGCGCCGATCCCTGCATCGAGATCAGCCCTGTGATGTCCAATGGCATCAGAAGAGGAGGGCTAGCTGACCTTCGTTCAGAAGGATCCAGGACGACAGGTGGTTACGATGCTACCAGCTGACTTTCAGGAATTCTGACACTTGCGTTTATCTCTTCTTTCTTTTGGAAATGTTCGATGACGAATTCAAGGGCTCTAATAGACACGGTCGAATGGATTGTGGAGTTGCGCCAAGTTGACGACAGGAGCCGCGGAGGGCTCACGCCCACGTAGATAGTGATTCCAGGCCTAAATCATGAGCCAATGAGCGAGCGTAAGGATGGAGAGAGAATTCACTGGCAGGGAGACCAGCTGATCTGTATGTCACGATCGTACCCGTCCGGCTGCGTGTTCTAGATTTGCGCCGAGTTAGAGGAGCACAGCCCTTGTACGTACCAGGGGTCGCGTGTAGTTTCTTCCGTGGATTGTGTAGCAATACTGCCGTTCGGGTCTTTGCATTCGATGGATCGCGTATGTTCTGTAGATATGTAGGCACGAAGACCAATCGCCCCAATTATTATTATCCCCTCAGTCCGTCAGGTTGAGAATACCCACGATAATTTGTTGAAGCTCAGGCAGGAGGCCTACCCCGTAGCTGATAGGTTTTTCGGTCGATATCCGTGCCCTGCGTATGATATGAGAGAATGAGCGCAACGAAAGCGAAAGACGACAAAGACCAGCTGACCTATATGTCACGATCTACGCTGCATGTTCTGGACCTGCGCTGAGTTGGAAGAGCACAGCCCTCGTACGTACCAGGCGTCGCGGGTAGTCTCTTCCGTGACTTGGGTAACAATACTGCCGTTTGGGTCTCTGTGCTCGATGGATGGATCGCCTATGTTCTGGGGATGCGTTCATGACAAAGGCCGCCCTAGGCACGAATAGTTCTGATTCACGACCAACATCCCAGCCAGTTATTATTATTATCCCCTCGGTCCGTCGGTTGAGAATTCACGCGATAACTTTTTGAAGCTCGGGCAGGAGGCTCACCCGGTAGCTGAGGGATTTACGGTCGATATCCGTGCCCTGCGTATGATATGGGAGAATTCAGCTCAACGAAAGCGAACGACGACAAAGGCAAAGACCAGCTGACCTATATGTCACGATCGCACCCGTCCGGCTGCGTGTTCTAGATTTGCGCTGAGTTGGAGGAGCACAGCCCTCGTACGTACCAGGGGTCGCGTGTAGTTCCTCCGTGGATTGGCTAACAGTATTGCCGTTTGGGTCTTTGCGATCGCGCATGTTCTGGGGATGTGTCCATGGCAGATATTTCTGATTCACGACCAAACGTTCCAACCAGTTATTATTATCATCCTCGATCTGTCGGTTGAAAACGCCCGCAATAATTCGTCGAAGCTGGAGCAGTAGGCCTACCCCGTAGCTGATACGTTTTACGGTTGATATCCGTGCCCTGCGTGTTATGCGTGAGAATTCAGCGCAACGAGCGCGAAAGACGACAAAGACAAAGACAAAGACCAGCTGACCTCTAGGATGGTGTCACGACCCCACCCATCCGGCTGCATGTTCTGCATTTGCGAGTTAGAGGAGTACATAATACGTACCAGAGTCGCCGTGGATTTGGTAGCAGTAACAGTATTGCCGTTTCGGTCTTTGCGCTCGACGGATGGATCGCGTATTAATTTTTCGAGAGATGCGTCCAAGGGCCCTAGGCACGAATACTTATCTTATGAATAAAACGCATTGATTACGAATATGAAATATGTCCCTCGGGGCCATCGGGGCCGTTGGACACTCGCAATACTCATATCAATCTCCGAAGCTGGGGCAGGGGGAACCCGCATCTTTCCAGATAGTGTATTCAAATTGGGCTAAAAGTCGAATATGAGCCTGGATGGATCGCGTATTGAGTTTTCGAGGCATGCGTCCTCTGTGACAAGGGCCCTAGGCACGGATACCTGATGATTAAATGCATTGATCAGGATTATGTTTATGGTCCTCGGCGGCGTCCGTCGGGCACTCATAATATTAATATCAATCCCCGACCCGAAGCTTCAGCAGGAGAAATCCGCATCCTTCTAGCTAGCCAACGTATTCGCACCGGGCTATAAAAGTCGAATATGAGCCAACGGGCACCACGGAGGGGAAAGAACGTCAAAGCCCAGCTGACCTTTGTAAGTTATCATAAATTGGTCATACTGTACATGATAAGTATCCGTTCGGCTGGTGATTCTGGATGTGCGCGGAGTTCGAGTTCAACCTGTACGACACCATGGCCAGGGTCGCGTAGTACACAGTAGACCGGGAAGTAATATTGCCCTTTGGGATCATGTTCTGTGGAACTCGTCCGTCGAGCTAAGGTTAGACACATCCGTCATTTGAGGATGCCTCGCGATACTGGTATTTGTTATTTTTGTATCGATCCTGGGCGGGAGTTCGAAAGTCCACAAGGCAATGGCAGGTCAACTCAGATCGACCGCCAGAAAGTTCTGGTCGCAGTGGAAGGAAAGACGACAAAGGCCGGCTGAACGATCGTATCTGCTCTGCTGCGTGGTCCTGTGTTTGCCCTGAGTTCAAGTTCGACCCGTGCCTATATACCAGGGCCAGGGCTGCGTAGCATCTCCAGTGTGGTGTAGATACACAGAATCAGATCGGGTAGCCATATTGACATTTAAGCCTTTGCGCTCGTGCGTCCGTGGCCAAGGGTCCCACCCATCCCGTGCAGGAACAGTAAATCTATGACTCGACTGGAGCGCTGTGGAGCAGAGGTGGGGCCCAGAACCCGGAACCCTGCCGTATCGCGACCCAGGCTCCATCCAGCTGACTCTCCGCTGAGTTATAGTTATGGGTCGAGGCCGCCGATGCGTCATACCCATAGCCCGACGCCAGACAGAATAACGCGTCCACGCGCTGACCAACTGTAGAAATGCGCTGAGCTGACGACGCGTCGTGGTGTGTGGTGCATTTGACACCCTCGCTTCTGCATCTTCTGTGCACTATAGAAGGGGCGGAAATATTGCCCTTTTGAATTGAGTGAGGTGAGGTGCGTCTGTCATTTGAGGATGCCTCGCAATATTTATTGTTTCTGTATCGATGGGCGAGGGTTCGAAAGTCCACAATCATCGATTCGCAAGTCAATAGCAGGTTGGGTCAAGTTGGGTCAGGTCGCCCCCAGATAGTTCCTCGCCCTATATACGAGCCAACGAGCGCAGCAAAAAGGAGTGCCCTGCGCATGATACGAGACAATTCAGCGCAACGAAAAGCGAAATACTACAAAGGCCAGCTGACCTCCAAGACGGCGTCACGACCCCACCCGTCCGGCTGCGTGCCCTGCCAGCATCTGCGCTTAGCTGAAGGCATATACACCAGGGTCGCCGTGGATCTTGCAACAGGTAACAGTACTGCCGTTCCCGAGTCGGTCTTTGCGCCCGACGGGTGGATCGCGTATTAATTTTTCGCGGGGTGCGTCCGTGACAAGGGCCCTAGGCACAGATACCTGATGATTAAAGAAGGCATGGATTGCGATTAGCGATTATGAATACATATGCCTCCGCAGCTGCTCCTCGGGACCGCCGGACCCTCGCGCTATTCATATCGATCCCGAGGCAGGGGAAATCCGCATCTTTCCAGCTCATGTATTCGCACTAGGCTGAAAGTCGAGTGTGAGCCTGGGTGGATCGCGTATTGAGTCTCCGAGGGATGCGTCCGTGACGGGGGCCCTCCCTAGGCACGAATACCTATCTGATGAATAAACCGCATTGATTGGGATTATGGTTATGGTTATGGTTATGCTCCTTACAATATCCATATCAATCCCCGACCCGAGGTTTCAGCAGGAGAATCCCGCGCCTCCCTAGCCAATGTCGAGCCGATGGGCACCACGGGGGGGAAAGAACCTCGGGGCCCAGCTGACCTTTGTGTCGTACATAAGCACTGGTATCCGCTGAGCCGGCTGGCGATTCTGGACCCGCGCGCGGGGTTCGAGCTCGGCTTGTACATGCACGACACCATCGCCAGGGTCGCGTAGCACCGATAGACCAGGCAGCAATACTGCTCTTCCGAATCACGTTCTGCGGATTCGTCCGTCATTTGGGGAAGCTCGCCGTGATATTCATCGACGGGCGAGGGTTCGCAAGCCCACATCAGCCCACAGGCAATGGTGGGTCGTGTCAGATCGCCCGCCAAAAGAAAGTTCCGAGGCCTATATATACGAGCCAATGGGCGCAGTGGAAAGGAGCGACGGCAAAGGCCAGAGGGCCTTTGTTCCAAGATAATAATACGATCGTATCCGCTCGGCTGCGCTGAGTTCGAGTTCGACCCGCACCATACACTGTACCAGGGCCAGGGCCACGGTCGCACAGCATCTACAGCGCAGACACACAAAATCCGATCGGGCAGCCATAATTGCGATTCAAGCCCCTGCGCTCCGCCGCGTGCGTCCGTGATAAGGGTCCCATCCATATCCTGCGCATCGTCGATTGCCAAGGAGCGACAGCGGAGCAGAGGCGGGCCAACGAGAACCAGAACTTTGAATCCTGCCCAGGGTCCTGGACATCCAGCTGGCGCCCCTGGCACGCTGCGCTGAGTTACGGTCGAGGCCGCTTTTTCTGTATCGATGGGCGGGGCTCCGGGAGTTCACAAGGCAATGGCAGGTCGAGTCGGATTGCCCGCCGGGACGTGATGAGGCCTACGTATGCGCCAACGAGCGCAGCGAGAGGAAAGACGACAATGGCCGGCCGAATAATAACCATATCTGCTCAGCTGCGTGGTCCTGTGTTTGCGTTTGCGTTTGCGTTTGCGCGGAGTTCGAGTTGGCCCAGACCACACCCCGGCCAGGGCCGCACAGCACCCCCCAGCGCAGACACACAGAATCCGATCGGGCAGCCACATCGCCATCCACATAAACCTTTGCGCGCGGCTGCGTGCGTCCGTGCCCAAGGGTCCCATCCCGCCCGGACAGCAAATCCACGACCCGACTAGACTCGACCCGACCCGACCTGGAGCGCCGTGGAGCAGCGGTGGGCCTCGAAAAATCCAGAACCCGGAATCCAGCCACTCCCAGGCAGGGTCCACCCAGCCGACTCCGCCGAGTTATATCATGTTCGCGGCCGCCGATGCCAGTGCGTCATACCCCACGCCCCACACCCCGACGCCAGACGGAAGCAACGCACCGCCGGCCGACTGTAGAGAGGGTCTGCCCCCGGGTGTATCTAAGATGTGCGCCAGTGAGCGCGGGGGAAGGAGGGGCGTCAAAGGCCGGGTGGATGGTCGCGTGCGTCCGTGACCAAGGGCCCAATCCCGCGCATCGTCGATTGCCAAGGAGCGTTGTGGAGCACCGGTGGGCCTCGAGAAAACCAGAACTTTGAACCCGACCCAGGGTCCACGCAGCTGACGTCCCTGGTACGGTGCGCTGAGTTACGAGTTGCAGTGGAGGCCGCCGGTGCGTCATACCCATACCGGGCCCATAACTCGACGCCAGACAGAAATAACGCGCTGACCAACAGCAGATACCAGAAAGGAGCGCTGAGTTGACGACGCGTCGTGGTGTATTTAAGCCCCCGCTTGAAGCATCCGCACGCCCACGCTGGCCGACAAGCCATCGCCACGCGTCGGCGATCGCGAGCACGACATCGGCCTGCCGTGTCCCAAGGCTTAGGCTTAGGCAACCCCAACCCCCAAAACTTGTACAATTTGCAATTCGCGGGGGGTGGATGTATTTTGGGCGGGGGGGGGGTGAAGAGTGTATCTGTGTATCTGCGTAGTATGTGTATCTCCGACCCCGATAGCAATACCGACCGATACGCAGTGGTGCAGATTGCCGATTCGAATCTCGCGGGATTGGGTCCGGCGTCGATCGTGTGTGGCCCGGGTCCTGGGTCGTGGAGGCGGGGATGTGGAAGGGCCTGAGGAAGACTAGAGGAGAAGAGAGGTAGGGCAAGGGGCCGGGGGATGGAGTGTATAGGAAGCACGCAGCACGAAGCACGAAGCACGAAGCACGAAGCACGAAGCACTGGGAGTGGCAGGCCTCGTTGTGATGGAAGGAAGGCTGGCATCAGAATAGATGGGTATTGGATATTGGAGACGAGACGATCGTTGTGTTCTGGATGAATCAGAAACTCGGGTGCAGTGTTTCTCGCCATGGGGTGGAATAGGATCTGTGCATCAGTAGGGGATTGTGGCACGTAGGAATCCAAGAAACGGGGGCGATAAAACGGATGGGGGTAGACAAGGACTGTTAGATCGATGGGTGCCAGAGCCATTAATATCCGTGCGCGGGACCGGGACCCCAGAGGCGTGTGACCGTTAGAGGTGTGGCGAAAAATAAAGAATGTTGAGGTCGAGCGTGACGGGGGATTGTTGGACAGGGTCATATAATAAGAGGCCCTCGGGGGCTGCGGTTGGTAGGGGCTTGAGTAGTAATGGACGGCAGCTACAGCGTGTACCCAGATTGGCAGCAGCAGCAGCGGATGACTACGGTGCAGTTGTTCGCAGACGGCCGGGCTGAACACATGGACTGCCATGATCACCACTCTCAATCCCATTATCCCTCTCCTGCCCTCTCCTCTGCTTCTCCCACTTACAATGCCCTCCACTCTTACCCAACCATGCTAGACTACACTCAACAACAAATCGAACCAACTACTGGTCCCGCTCGAAACACTCGCGCTCAAAAAGTGGTATGTAGTATCCATTCACTCCCAACTGATTCTCATTATTACATTAGCGCCCGTATCCACACCCACAGGACCGCCATGGCCGGCCAACACTCAACGTTGCCCCACCTCAGAGCTACGACCCAATGACGCCCACATCCACTCCCTCTCCCTACCACAGGCCCTCCATCCCCTCCCACCACCGCGCCCCTTCCCCCGCCCTAAGCTGCGTCTCGGCCCTCACCTCCGTCTCTTCCTCTGCCCCGCACCAACAACCACCACACACCACCACCACCCCCTTCCCCTCCTCCTCCACCCCCACAGCCCCATCCTACCACCCCACCGCCTCCCCCTCCCCAAAACCCAAACAAAAGAAACAACGCCTCGACAACCTCGACCGCAAGCGCATCTGCCGCTTCCACGCCGACCACCCCGGCGCCCGCCAAGAAGACATCGCCTCCGAATTCGGCGTCGAGCGCAGCACCATCTCCAAGATCCTCAAGCAAAAGGCGCGCTGGCTCGCCGCGCCCGATGCCCCAGGCGACAGAGCCGCCAAACACCGGTGCGTGTCGTTGTCTCTCTCCCTTGCCCCATCCTAACGCACAACCCCCGCAGGCCCTCCAAGTTCCCCGAAATCGAAGAAGAGCTCCTCAAATGGCTCTCCACGCTCCCCCCCTCCTCCTCCTCCCTCTCCTCCACCCCCAACCCCATAGGCGTATCCGACACCGCCATCCGCACCCGCGCAAAGGCCATCGCGCGCGCGCTGCATGTCCCCGAGGAAAAGTTCAAGGCCTCCTCCGGGTGGGTGGACAACTTCAAGGCCCGGGCCGGCGTCAAGGGCGGCCTGTGGAGCGGGGTCCCCGCGGTCGCCGTGCCTTCCTCCTCTGCAGTGAACGCCGGGACGGGAAGCGCAGAAACGGAACCGGCAAAGGCGCGGCTTATAGAGGGAGCAGGAGCAGCGGGGGCGGGGGCGGGGCTCTCTCCGCTCAACCCGGCGTTTAGGACGGGGATGGAGGGGCTCGAGGAGGAGGAGGAGGAGGAAGAGGAGGGCGCGTCGCCCTACGCCCACGCGTCACCCACGCACACGCACACGCCGCACCTCACCGGCCCAGCGCAGGCCTACCTGCCCCCCCAGGTGCCCCCCCAGACCCAGACCCAGCCGCAGCACTCCCCCCTCTCCCTCTCCCCCACGCACTCGCACCCCGCCACGCACTCCCCCCTCTCCGCCCTCTCCGCGCACACCCACCACACGCACACGCACACGCACTCCCTCTCCCCCACCTCCGCGCACTCCCTCTCCCACTCCCACCACACCACCGCAACCACACACCCCGAGGAGCAGGTCCTCTTCCGCCGCGCGCCGCAGCACATCCCCTCCCTCGCGGAGGCCGAGGGCGCCCTGGACACGCTGCTCCTCTTTCTGGATGTGCGCGCGCGCGTGGGGCTCGTGAGCGATGCGGAGCGGGACGCGCTGCAGGCGGTCAAGGGGAAGCTGTTTGAGGAGGCTGTGGGGGGCGGGTTTTAGGGCCCGGGCGGGGTTTTCGCTCGTGTTGTATTTGGGAGGGAGGGAGGGGGCGGCGGCGTCGGGACTCGGGACTCGGGATTCATTGACTTTTGGGAGACTTGGGTTCACTGACTTTTGGGATATGATTCTCTGGATTGGACTAGCTTCTGTCTGCGCTTTACTTCTGACCATGACCATGCACTCCGTTATCGTTGCTCCTTGCTCGTTGCCCGTTTCTCTCCTGTCCGTCTTCACTCGTAGTACCCCGCGCATTCACAATCCACATTTACCATTTACATCCACCACCCTCCTCAAGCCCCCGAATACCCATATCGCATCAATGTATTCCTCCCCCCATCCATGCCCCCCCCCCTCCCTTTCCCTTTCCCACTCCCCTTCCATTCCACCTGCCCTATACCCCATACCCCATGCACGCACACCCCCATTCCCCATTCACTCCCCCGCATTAGCACTAGCACCAGCACCTAGCACCCAGCACTTCCTTCAGGCTAGCCCGCATCTCCTGTCTTACGACACACGACAGACAGGACGTCACCATATCATCATCATCATCACCGCATCGCACCGTATCGCATCGCATCGCATCGCATCGCATATCCACCTCATATCAAAGACGTTAATATTACAGCTACTCTCCGAGCGCCAGCCCACCTAATATGAATTCTCATTTGTTGTCATGCCGTATCCAGTACTTCGTGCACCATTACCGCCCGCCCGTTCGTCCTGACTCCTGAGTGGTAATTGAATGTGTGTATGTGTGTATATGAGTACTCTACATGTAACTATGTAACTAGGGCAGTCGGCCGTCGGCGCGCAGGACCTTCATTTCGATTTGGCGTTATCTGATTGTTAATTGTGCATACGTCCACCATTCCACCCGCTCGTCCTGGGTGGTAATTGAACGTGTGTGTAACTACGGCAGTCGGGCCCCGTCTGCCGTCGGCGACTCGGAGCGGTACCTTCATTTCGTGGCATTCTGGCGTTATGTCAGTGTTAATTGTGCCGTACGTCCACCATTCCACCCGCTCGTCCAATGTCGTGATATAACCAGGATACGGCCGTCGGCGCGGGTTCATTCCGATGATGCTGGCATTATCTCGTCATTAATTGTTCTGATAAGACACAGCATATGCACAGCAACGGTGGCGGGGATGCATGCACCCAAGTTACGTAGATGTGCTTAAAATATCAATCAAGAGCCGCCGATTGCAGTGGGGACCCAGAACACATTATCCGCGTCGGACCTCTCCTTCAACGTAGTAGCGCGCCCTCCCTGTGTGGCAGTCAACTATCACGATGTACCAATCATAACTTATCGAGAGACTTACAGTTGGGGAGACGATCGTCAATATAATTTGCATACACCTTGTGAAAGAACAAAAAGAGCATGTCCAGTCAAGCACGCCTCTTTATCGGATGGCACGAGATTGATCATCCATAGTCCCAGTCCAGTAGGCTGTTGAGGGTGAGTGTCTCGACCATCTCTGAGTAATAGATTGTGAGCAATCTAGATTCGAAGCGCACGAAAACCACAACTCACCATTTATAAAAACAAACCCACACCCCGGGAACGGCGGCACCTCCCCCGGCGCAGACGCACAGAACTGTTCAGTAGCCGTAGAACTCCGGTGCGCAAAAGCCATCGCGTCCAGCTCCACCTGCATAAAAAAACCCGACCAGTTCCGAGTTAGGCTCCAAACAGCGATAGCAGCACAACCACCCCGCACCGTCTTCGCCGCTCGATACCCCCCATACGCCCCGACCGCCTCCCCACCCAAGGGCGCCATCACCGACGCCGCATGAAACGCACCACGCGCCTCCATCCCAGCCGCCGTATCAAGTGGCCCGCCCGCCAACACCCTCGCGCTCTCGAGGTACGTCCCCCCCGCCCTCAATAGTGGCTCGACTGAACGGGGCGCGAGAACCTCACGGTCCCCCGGAAGAGGTTGATCTCCCCCGGGGTGTGCGGGGACGTCAGTGTCTAATGTAAGGCCCCACATGCGCGCTGAGAACCCGAATCTCCCGTGCCCTATGTACTACCCCAAAATCAATGTCTTGTCGTATAGAAGTGAGGCACTGCGCACCTGCGTGTCCCCAATGCCCACGTAAGGACAGACCCCGTGTGGCAATGCGCGGCTAGCCTTCCCAGCGTAGTAGCAATGTCCCGCAGTCGGTTTCAGCTCTAAATGACAGCCACACCCGTTGTAGCGCCGACGGTGATGTTGCTGAGATATTGGAGATCGACGACAAGCGCACCGTCCTGCCCGCCGAGCCCGTTGGCAATGTAGCCGTGCTGTTTTTCCATGGCATACAAATCAGTTGGAGCAGAAAATAGATCGACCCGAGCGTTAAGCTTACGCCTCCACCCCGCGCGGCCACAGTCAGCTTATGGGCTGCGCCGAGCTGGATAATTTCAGAGATCTCTTGCGCATGCTTGGGAAAGGTGATGGCCGCAGGTTGGAATGTGAAGCGAAGGTTGACTACCGAATTCGTTTCACCATGGGGCTTCACCTGCACGAACCACCCCTAAATAAATAAAAATGGCCGAGGTGCGCGGGGATGTCAGTGTGCACAGAGGATTGGAAGGAGGCAGGGATGCCATGCGCTGTGAGGGCGCTGGGGAGGTCAGGGTATCCAGCCCCGTCTACAGTTCGGCAAGAGTTCATTTCAAGGTGGTATGCCATCGTTGATTGGTTTGATAGATGCGATACTGTATATCTTCCACCCGCTTGTCCTGAGTGTCGATTGAACATAAATGTGACCAGGGTATCCAGCCCCGTCTGCCGTCAGCGAGGGCTCATTTCATTCTGGTATGACATTGTTAATTGTTCTGGTGCGATACTAGTAAAGCGACAGAGGCGGGAATGTACTTATATGCATACATAGACGTGCTGATTGATTAAGAGTCGCCGATCGCAGTAGGGAACCAAAACACACTATCCGGATCGTACTTCTCCTTCAAGGTGACCAGGCGCGCGTAGTGGGCACCGTAGTAGCGCTCCCTCCCTGTGTGGCAGTTAGATATTATGTACGAATCACAAAAGCAAAACATCTCGAGACAGCTTACAGTCGGGGAGATGATCGTCAATATAGTTTGGATACGCCCTGTGAAAAGAAAAAAAGAGTACAGTCAAGCACTCCTCTGCATTCGGATGGCATGAGATTGATTACCCGTAGTCCCAGTCCGCAGGGCTGTTGAGGGTGAGGGTCTCGACCATCTCTGATTAGTACATATATTATAAGCAATCTAGATTTGAAGCGCACGAAAACCACAACTCACTGTCCATAAAGGCAAACCCATACTCCGGAAATGGAGGTATCATCCCTGGTGCGGATGCATAGAACTGTATAGTAAACGTAGAGCTCCTGTGCGCAAAGGCCGTCGCGTCCACCGGCACATCATTAATCGCCGAATTCGTCCCACCATACAGCTCCAGCTGTACGAACCACTCCTAAATAATAAACGACCAGTTCTGAGTAGGCTCCAAGCAGTAGTAGCACAACCGCGCCACAAAGGCCACGCACCGTCTTTGACGCGAACCCTTCCGTCGCGAGATACTCTACAAACGCCCCGATCGCCTTCTCGCTCATGGGCACGCTTTCGGGCGTCATCAATGACTTCGCATAAAACGCATCATGCCTCTCAGGTGCAGACTTAGTCTCAAGCGACCCGCCCACCAATATCGTCGCGCTCTCCAGGTACGTCCCCGTCCTCAAACTACCCTTCGCCCCAGGCATCTGTCTCAACAATGGCGCGAGCACACTCTCCAGTCCCTCAACAGGCGCGTACCACGCCCCATTCAGCGAGAATCTCAAGGTCCCCTTCGAGGGCCCCCGGAAGAGGGTGATCTGCCCCCCGAGGTGCGCGGGGATGTCGGTGTGCACGAAGGATTGGAAAGCGGAGATACCACGCGCGGCGAGGGCGCTAGGGAGGTCCCAGTCGTATTGGAATATCGTAGCAGAAGGTGGGGAAGGGAGTGTTGAGAACGCGAGAGAGGTGGTGATGCCGAAGGAGCTCGCGGAGCCGCGGAGGGCCTGTGTATGCATGAATGGGTAGTGTGAGCAACAAAGAGCATCAAGGAGAGCGAGAACGTACCCAGAATAGGTCTGGGGTGCTTTGAGCATTCACGCGCGTTATCGTCCCATTTGCGAGGACGACGTTCACTGCTACAACCCTATCGAGTGTAAGGCCCCACATGCGCGATGAGAATCCGAACCCCCCGTGCCCTACGTAGTACCCTCAAAATCAATGTCTTGTCCTGTAGAAGTGAGGTACTGCGCACCTGCGTGCCCCCCAATACCCACGTAAGGACAGACGCCGTGCGGCAAAGCGCGGCCAGCCTTGCCCAGCGTAGCAGCGATGTCCCCCAGTCGGTTCCCGCTCTCAATGACGGCCACACCCGTTGTAGCGTCGACGTTGATGTCGCTGAGATGTTGGAGATCGACAACGAGGGCACCGTCCCGCCCCCCCAGTCCGTTGGCAATGTAGCTGTGCTATTTTCAATGGCATTACAGATCAGTTGGAGCAGAAAATATATCGATTCGAGCATAAGCTTACGCCTCCACTCCGCGCGGCCACAGTCAGCTTATGGGCTGCGCCGAGCTGGATGATTTCAGAGATTTCTTGCGCATGTTTGGGAAAGGTGATGGCCACGGGTTGGAATGTGAAGCGAAGGTTGTCTAGTGTACAAGCTCTACATCAGGAGGGGACCGTGATAAGGAGTGGATATATACGTACATGCGCTGCTAGCAAGAGCATAGGAAGCGTCGCCGGGAAACGAGGCATTGATACCTCGAGAGGTTAGAGCAGCCTTGAGGTCTATTTGATCAACGGGGGAGGCAAGGATAGAGCCAAGACATGAAAGAAATAAGAATGCGATAATAGAGTTCGAAGGACGAGACGCGAACATGGGTAGCCTGCAGTGGCTAGCAGTTATCCTGAACAGCTGTACTTATTCACATCCTATTCGCTCGCGTGGATTTCGGTGATCCCGAGTCGCGTTTGAGCTTGAGCATATCACTGAAGAACCCATCTCGTGCTATCCTTGTTTTGTGCCAGACTCTAATCGGTTTGCCCAGGCGGGTGGTAAGTAAGCAAATTGGTGCTGCGAACTTGCTGCGAACTTCCCCCTCCTTCTGGTCTTCGGGGTCTCACCCTCATCTGGGGATGTATTCCTAATTGGGAAGGATTTTGGTGTGCGGGGGCGTTCACATCAGTACGAGCCAACCATACTGCAGAGCTTGCTGACCCACAGGAGTCTCTTACGGTGTCATGGCCGCGCATAACGGCCACACAAAAGATTTCTTGATCTATCTGGGTACAAGGCTCTCTTTTAGGGAAGCGCTTCGTGAAGTGTGATCTATGTGGCGATATATTCGAGTCGCTGCAGGGTAAGAAGAACTCGATGGCTGATCTGTTGAGGTGGCACCGTCGCCAGGCCGAATGTGACAAAACTGTCTTATGGGTTGCAGAAGCTTGTGAGAATGCATAAGTGGCACGCGCATTGGCGCAACACATATTTGGTGATACACTAGGTGAGCACATTCTGTCTTCTCTGGTAATAGCCCACGATCCATGTAGATAACCGTGCATTCGTATCCGGAGTGACGCCACCCTACATACACTTACGCATTCACAAACCACATTTTACCACCCCCCACTTCATGCACCCGAACGCCCAAATCGCTTCAATGCAACCGCCCCACCCACCGCAACCCCATCCATGCAAACTAACTCCCTGCACCACTTCCCTTCTCGCTGCCACTTACCCATAGACCCGTTAGCGCGCATTTCCCTGCCTTACTTACGACAGGACTCGTCATCACCGCATCGAATATCCACCTCATATCAAAAACGTTAATATTATAGTTACAGTTACTGGTTACTGTCCGAACACACTTAAGATCTCACTGTAATATGATTCTGATTCTGATTACCCAACCTGTACTGTACTGTATTGTATCAGTGTCTGCGTTCATCATTCCACCTGCTCGTTCTGAGTGGTAATTGAACGTACGTATGTACTATATAACTAGGGTAGTCGGCCCCCATCCGCCGTCGGCGAGGGTTCATTCCATTCTAGTATGTCATTGTTAATTATTTCGATACAATAAAGCCAACAGAGGCGTGAATGTTAGTACATGCATACGTAGATGTGCTCAGGCTTGATTGATCAAGAGCCGCCGATCACAGTGGGGAACCAGAACACATTATCCGGATCGTACTTCTCCTTCAATGCGCGCAGGCGCGCGTAGTGCGTACCGTAGTAGCGCTCCCTCCCTATGTGGCAGTCAAATTATTATTATGTACCAGTCATAAAAGCAGAATATCTCGAGATAACTTACAGTCGGGGAGATGATCGTCAATATAGTTTGGATACGCGCTGTGAAAAGTAAAAATAGAATGTCCAGTCAAGCACTCCTCTGCATTCGGATGGCATGAGATTACCCGTAGTCCCAGTCCGAAGGGCTGTTGAGGGTGAGGGTCTCGACCATCTCTGATTAATACATAGATTGTGAGCAATCTAGATTTAAAGCTCACGAAAACCACAACTCACTGTCCATAAAAGCGAACCCATACTCTGGGAACGGAGGCACCTTCCCCGGCGCGGATGCATAGAACTGTATAGTAAACGTAGAACCCCTGTGCGCAAAGGCGGTCGCGTCCACCGGCACATCATTAATCGCCGAATTCGCCCCACCATACAGCTCCACCTGTACGAACCACTCCTAAATAAAATAAAAACGACCACTTTTGAGTTAGGCTCCAAATAGTAGTACAACCGCACCACCAAAAGGCCACGCACCGTCTTTGACACGAACCCCTCCGTCGCGAGATACTCCACAAACGCCCCGATCGCCTCCTCACTCATGGGCACGCTTTCAGGCGTCATCAACGACTTCGCATAAAACGCATCATGTTTCTCCATCTTAGATGTCGTATCAAGCGACCCGCCTGCCAATATCCTCGCGCTCTCCAGGTATGTCCCTGTCCTCAAACTATCCCTTCTCTCCGCAGGCCCCGGCATCTGCCTCAACATCGGCTCGAGCGCACTCTCCAGCCCTCAACAGGCGCATACCACGCCCCATACAGCGAGAACCTCACCGCCCCCTTTGAGGGTCCCCGGAAGAGGTTGATCTCCCCCCCGAGGTGCGCGGGGATGTTGGTGCGCACGAAGGATTGGAAGGCGGAGATGCCGCGCGCGGCGAGGGTGCTGGGGAGGTCCCAGTCGTATTTGAATATCGTGGCGGAAGGCGGGGAGGGGAGTGTTGAGAACTCGAGGGAGGTGGTGATGCCGAAGGAGCTCGCGGAGCCGCGGAGGGCCTGGGTAGTTGTGAGCCATGACCACAAGGACAAATTTGAAGAGTATGAAGGCACGTACCCAGAATAGATCGGGGTCGCTTTGGGCATCCACGCGCGTTATCGTCCCGTTTGCGAGGACGGTGTTCACTGCTACGATCCTATCGAGTGTAAGGCCCCACATGCGCGATGAGAATCCGAATCCCCCATGCGCTATGTAGTACCCCCAAAATCAATGTCTTGTCGTATAGAAGTGAGGCACTGCGCACCTGCGTGTCCCCCAATGCCCACGTAAGGACAGACGCCGTGTGGCAATGCGCGGCCAGCCTTGCCCAGCGTAGCAGCGATGTCCCCTAGTCGGTTCCCGCTCTCGATGACGGCCACACCCGTTATATCGTCGACGGTGATGTTGTTGAGATATTGAAGATCGAGGACGAGCGCACCGTCCTGCCCGCCCAGTCCGTTGGCAATGTAGCTGTGCTATATTTCGATGGCATACAGATCAGTTGGAACAGAGAATATATCGATTCGAGCGTTAAGCTTACGCCTCCACTCCGCGCGGCCACAGTCAGCTTATGGGCTGCGCCGAGCTGGATAATTTCAGAGATCTCTTGTGCATGTTTGGGAAAGGTGATGGCCGCAGGTTTGAATGTGAAGCGAAGATTGACTAGTGTACAAGTTCTTCTAATCAGGAGGGTGGGACCGTGATTAAGGAGTGTATATATACGTACATGCGCTGCTAGCACGAGCATAGGAAGCGTCACCAGGAAACGAGGCATTGATACCTCGAGAGGTCAGAGCAGCCTTGAGTTCCATTTGATCGATGGGCGAGGCAAGGACAGAGCCGAAACTTGAAAGAGATGAGAATGCGATAATAAAGTTCAAAAGACGAGGCGCGAACATGGGTAGCCCACAGTGGCTAGCAGAGATCCTCGACGGCTGTATTTATTGACAACCTATTCGCCGAGACGGTGGAAAGTATGATTTGTTTTTGAGATGTCAGTGACCTTCCATGTCGAAGGGGTTTGGAGGGGGCCGAATTGGTATGTATTTTTAGGTGCGAAGCCAGCTCAGGAGTTGCCCGTGTAGTTTGAATCATGGGTCAGCCTCGATGCGTGAAATACTACAGTAAAGACTGTGGGTTCTTTACTGTCATTGTGTCGAGCCACGCTTAATCTGAGAAAGATCAGTAGTCAAGACGAGGTGAGGACGACGGGGCAGGGCTTCGCGGGTCAGTTCTAGGGTCCTCAGGACTTATAATTTTCGAAGGAGGTCGCGCAGGACCGCAGCCTATACGGTAACGAGCGGCAGTTGGGTGCGAAAAAAAAGATGGTGAAAAAATGTAGACAGTGACCGCTGTGTTTCTTGAATGGCATCGAGTATATCCTCGAGCTTTTGGCTGTCGTTGCGAGCTTTACAGCGCGGTGTTTTTAGGGGAGTCGACATGTTTTTCGGCGAGCACAGAGCTTTCGCGAATGAAAGTAAATTTTTGTTATGTTTGAGGATGCCAAGTCCTGTTATCAAATCTTATCTCATTCTTAACATCTGAGGTGACTTTTGCTCTCTGTTTTGAGGCCGACAACGCCGAATGAGACGCTTCTGCCAAACATCATGATTACGGGGGCAGACCACTGGCAGACCTTATACGTCTGATCGACTGTCATCAGACACCATCAAGGCTTGTTTTGGAGACTAGGCGAAGTGATTGAAGCGAGTAGAGAAAGTCGCCGGTAACTTAGGGCTACGGTTCAAGTTGAAAGGAAACGGCCCGATGTGCCGGTGGATCTAATCGGTTTGCCTGCCATTCTGAGAATGTGTCCGGTTAGTTGATCCATACATTCACCGTTCATGATCACCCATTCAGCCTTGACATGTGCATGACGGAAGTTGTATCAATATTAATGCAGGCTTGCTTGATGGTGCCGTCGGCAGGACTTCATTTGCGTTATCTGATTCGAGTATAGGGAGTAAATAGTTGCTAGGAGCCCGTCCTACTAGTACCAGGAGAATCGAGAGGCTTCCACCACGGCATTTCAGTAACGTCGCGCCTACGCCACACTGCACCGGCCAGCCAACCCATTCTCCGGGCTACCACCCCACACAGATTTTATGTATCACCTTTTGGCACCTACACATAGGCTCGCATTTACACAACATTGACCCGATATCTACGGTTACTAGTTTAGCTGGTCAGGTTCGCCCTCGTCTGACAGTTCATCACCACTGTATCGATAGAGTACCCACATTCTGTTATAGAATTTAATTGTTATACGGTTACCCCCTTCGGAGGCATTAATATTAACAGCCATACAATCGATGTAACCGGCAGCAGCATTCCCCGTGTCCCGTTGGCAGTGCTTCATTTGCGAGTTATCTGATCCTGATATCCCGGCGCCCGAGGTCGCCCAAGTGCACATGTACTTACAAATGAAAGCTTGTACAATTCACACTCCGCGCGAGATTCTAACCAGTACATGCTTTACAATTGTCAACAACAGATGTGTATGTGTACGCGTACGGTACAGGCGTCCATGGCCATGGCCAATAACTGGAAGTCCAAGTGAGTGCGGAATATTACGCCAGAAGCGTCGTGGCGGGCTGCGAATGTACAATGACATCAAAACAAGCATGTTTCTCCCCCTCCCTGTAGGTGCGCTCCTACCGCCCCCACGTCCTCGCAGGCTCCGCCTCCTCCATCTCCTGATCCTCTTCTCCCGGTGAGCTCCGTGCGGGCACCGACACGCCCATGTGACTAAACTGCGGCTCCCCCGCAAGCGCCTGCTGATACACGCGCTGCATCTCAAGCGCCTGCGCGCCCGCCTCCTCATACGAGTAGCTGTACTGCTCGAGCCCGTCGATGCACGGCTTCACGCCGTCATGCCCCATCCGTGCGAGTAGCGTCCCCGCCTGGATGCAACTCACGTGCATTACCGCTGGGTCGAGGCGCTGTGGGAACGTAAGTAAGAATTAAAGTAAGCGCTGAACATGGACATGAACGTGTGCGTAGATGTGGGCGATAATACGGGTGCGGATAGCGATACGACCCCATAGCGGGGCGTATCGTACTCGGCGAGGGGATAAAGGGGGCGAAGGGCTTGAGTTGGACTTACCAGATAGCCATTGGTGGTCAGTACCTGCGCCTAGACCGCCGCATGGAGGTCAGCTGGAACCCTAGGGCACGCGAAGAGAAGCAGAAGACTCACGAGCCCGGATATCCGGAGTGCGCCGTGCAGCGCCTCCTCGAGGACCTTGCGCTTTACCTCCTCGATGCGCGCGTTCGTGGGCTCCATGGAGTGGTTGTTAATCTCCCGTACACCGAAATCGTCCAGGGCGTTGAATAGGATAATCCACATGACATGATATGTCGCGTCGCTCGCGCATGATGACACGGCCTGCAGGCGGAAATGAAGATGATTCAGCCACCTGGAGCCACAACCGGACGGGGAAAAATAGAAGCACGCACGGAAACGAAGTCCCATTCGCCCTTAAAATTGCTCGGCACGCCGACGCTGCTGAGGTACTCGTCGCGCCACTGGGACAGCGCGACCGTGAACCCGTGCAGCGTCTCGAGCGGTATGCCCTCCGCATCCGTCACTGGCTTCCATAGTTGTCTTGACATGCTCCGTGCAGTGCGGGCGAGCGAGTGGGCAGCACCATAGTACCCCTGTTGAGGCCGTCAATAAAGGACACACAGAGTACATCGCAGACCATGCAACGCACCAGTATCTGTCAAAATGCCGTCACGCGGTCAGGCGCCACAGAGAGGGGTAGATGAGAAGTCCCAAGGGGCAGGGGACTTACTTCAAGCTGCTCTCTCGGAGACGAGAGGGGCCCACCTTGCGCGTCCAAGCTTCCCGCAATGACCGGGTCCCCGGTGTAAAAATCGATATCGTAGTCTTCGTCATCGAGAACCGGCTTCCGTCGATAATACGCAGACGCGTAAGCATCGCAAAAGCATGCCATCCACCACGCGAAAACCATCATCGCGCGGCTTTCGGGATCAGCTATGGATGCCAAAGTTGATTTATGGTTGATCTAAAAGTGGACTAAGCCTCGACTCATGTAACTTGATGTGCGTAACCAAGCAGACCTGTAGATCTAGAAGATGACGCGTCGCCGCCGTCAGCCAAAAGCCACGGAAGCCTGAGCGTGAGACACGCGAATTAGGAAGGGCTGCACACGAACAAGGACGTGTTCCATACCAGTTGGGTCATCAGCTATCTCTGGATGGAAGGTGAGACCTCAGTACAGGACAAAGGCGATGACAGATCCCCACTTACGGCTTTGCAGTGGCTCGATGAGCAAGCCTATCACCACATGATCGGTTTTCGGTATTCGATGCACCTTCAGCGCTTCAGCAAGGTCTCTTGCACGATCAATTAGCGTTTTTGCCAGGAGACTCTGATGACTGGGGCGTCTTCGATCTGCAACAAGTAATGGATGTTCAGAAAATTTGGTGCCCCAAGCAAGAACCGTAGCCACCAGCGCGGGATGCAGGGGTTCCCTGGCACTGGATGATGTCGACGGGCTGAGTTGGAGGCGATCACGGAAATGCGCGGGATTAAGGAGGGGGAGCCGAGTATGCACGATTTGGAAGAATACTTCCACGAGATCCAGCGTAAATCTACAAAGTGATGGATGAAGTCAGATGGGACAGCACCAACAAAAAGGATAAACTTGAAAGATGGGGAAGATCGAATCGCCGTGAAATGAAAAGATGGAAATGTCGAGGGTGTTAAAAAACCCATTTGTAGTTTAGATACTCCCATGTTGATGGGTTGCGAAATGAGTTTTAATGTATACATACTCAGCCTTGAAGTTATCGTTTTCCAGTCGGTACGCATAGTCGCCCCAAAGGTCGTAAGAGGAAGAACTTCGGCCAGCTACAGGAGGAAGTGGAAGATGATCCCTATGATAAAAGGAAAATAAGTTACGCAAAGGAAATAGAGGAACGATCTTACTCGGCCAATTCAGGTGGCGCAAAAATATATGATAGAAGCTCCCTGGTTGTCGTCGCGAGCGTTATATGAGGATAGAATCCATACTTGACTCCAAGGGGTAGATTTTGTGAATTTGGAATCGGAGGTGGTGCCATGGCAGCGCCATTATCCAAAATAGATGGGGAGCTAGAAAGGACATGAGAGACGCCCATAAAACAAAAATTTGTAGCACGCACACCATCAAGGCTGCCGGAGATGAGCCGCTGGGTGTATGCCGAGTTGTTAGCGGCGATCCAAAGTATGATAACGATAAAGGAGCAAGGCACCTGGGTGATGGTGGTTCTGCAAAGCGACCGAGAACGGCACTTGGCTTCCCCGAAGGATCGAGGACAGAGTACTTCGTAGCTGTTGCTGAGCTACTGTTCCTAGGTCTCCGGCCTATAGAAGCATTACGCTTTTTCTCGCTTGTGGCTTGCTGAATGAGGTGTCTGCGGGACGAGTCAAATATATTTTTGCGAAGAAGGCCGATGTTACGGACGTGCAGGGGTAGTTCTTCGATAGACAATGCTGGGACAAGTCGTGAGGGTCGGGCAGCGTGGAATGCGAAGGTAGTTACCTGACACTAGAAGAAGATCGGGACGTAAAATAGACGTTTACACGCTAGGATGAGTTGAAGATCACCTTTTCCTGCCCCGGCAATCGATTACACTTGACTTTCCTCGACCTGATACCCAAGTATGAGACATGGTAGAGGTGGTTCGAGCCATGGCGACAAACCTGCAGGCGTCGCAAGCAGTGTTCTGTTTCCGAGGAGGCGGTAGTGATTTATTGTAATCCATCTGGCTCTGCATTGCCTGAGATGTATGAAGGTATCCTGTAGGAGCGCGTTCGACGGTGAGCTCGAGGAGTAATGCGGGGTAAACGCAGGATCGGACCTGTTTGCTGAGGGGGAGGAGAATCGTCGATGATGTGGTGAACGTCGTGCTGCATTAGCGGAGGATGGGTCCGGAGTAAAAGACGGGAAAGGGGGAGGAGAAGGCTCTTTTAGCATGGAACCTGGATACTTATAAGCGTGCGGCGGTCGAGGAATACTAATAGAGCCAAGCAAATGTCCCAATTAGGAAGTCCTCTCAAGACTCTCGCGTCGACTTCGGCACCGAAAATTTCCTCTCAAGCAACGTCAACATGGTCAAGGTCTCCATCGTCGAAGAAAAGGATGTCACCTCCTCTCCCTACTCTACTGACGACGAATCCCGTACTTCCTCATCTGCTTCACTCTCGTCTGTAGGCTCAGACGCCTCCGTCGATGCAGACGAGACTTTCTTTGACCGTCTCAGCGCTCTTGTAGACATTGTACCACCAACCACACGTCACACCATCACTTCACGCATCTCGAGGACAGCGTCGTTCCTCAAACGTGGAGGAAAAATTGCAGGAAACATTGTTTGGGTTATCACAACATCCGCTCTGCTCGTCGCGCTGCCGCTGGCACTCAGTTTGGAGGATGAAGCCAAAATTGTTGCACAAGAAAAGGAAATGATGGAGCAACAGCAGGGTGCTCAACAGGTGATTGGCCTAATTGGTGTTTACTGGAGGCTTGGTCTGACACATCACCCACCAGATGCTTGCACCTTCCGCATTCCCAACACCAGGTTCCTCGGACCAAACACAAAAGGGACTCGTTCCTCCTGGTTTCTAGACCTCATGACGCCGAGGGAACCACACAGCTCAGCAGCCGTATCTTCGTCACCCACGACTGGTGTGCTTCACACTCACGAGACGATACCACTCCAACCTCCCTCGAGGATTTGTGTAATGCTAGTTTATAGATTCGTCCTTGGATATGGACGCCCCCCCTACTCTTACAGTCTATCTATGCTATCATCACACCCATGCCGATGTAATTCAAAAACGTCCTTAATCTTGCACGTCTCAATATCAAAGCCAAGCCTTCAATTACTCGCAAGAATCCGTTGTATCTAAGAAAATTTATATCTCTTGCCTACTCTGACGCCTATATCCATCAAATCAGCAACAGGGAATCAGAAAAGGCGGAAAGGACCCACCGCGATGGGTGCGGGCCGTGCAGGGAAAACGATCGGCCGAACAAAGTTATCCCTAACATATGCATGGTTGAGCAACAGTTGAAACACGTCGACCAGATTCTCCACTCACGCTGAACGATAACGGCGGAGGTAGGTGATGGCATGATTCTCTATTTCCGAAGGTTCACCCATGCTAACAGTGGCCCAGTCTCCAGGGACGTCAACATCATTGATATAGCGCCTGACCACCTCATCCGGGCTGAGAGCAGGCCACCAGACGGACTGCGCAGCTTTAGCGAGGAACGAAGCAACTGCTTTTGGCAAAACGGGCGCACTGCTGGGAGGCTGCATCGTGATGGAGGCCACCAGCTCAAGCAAATATTCGTATGTCAGTGTGGATGGCCCTGGTAGGTTGATTGTACCCGACAGTTGGGGAATTGACATGAGATTGGCCAATGCTTGAGCAACATCCATTACCTTAAAAAAGATTATTTCCACGTCGTGGCAAAGAGAGTGAGAAGCTTACATGCACCGGGCGTATTTTTGTCTCGCCATGGTTTAGCTTCCACCAAATGGGCCAAACTGCGATGAGTTATCGGCCAATCGTCACATCGTCATAATGCTCGTTACATACCCGCCATGTTCGTGAGGAGCTTGTCCTCGTACCCAAAGAGTGTGCCAGGTCGCACAATGGTTGCCGTGGGGAACGCGGCTTTGACACGCTCCTCACCTTCGGCCTTCGTTTGGTAGAACTTCGACTCGGATTTCGCGGACGCGTTCAAATGCGAGACATGGACAAATCGTGAGACACCGGACTGCGCTGCAATATTGGCTATCCTTTCGGCACCATCAACATGCACGGACTTAAAGTCGAAGTTTCTAATTTCATGACATTGTGTGAATGGAGGAAGCTTGGTAGCCATATGATACGTACTTCGTCTCAAAGTCCCGTCCGGCCAGATTGTACACAATGTCTGAATGCCTGACACACTCTGCAATTTGGTTTTCGTTCCGAATGTCCCATTCCTGCGTGTGTTCTTCAGTTAGGGCACGAGTTTGCGACAGCACAAGTCTTCACCATTCGGACGATCTGTCCCAAATCACCCATGGGCTTGAAAATGCGCGCTTCATCTTCGTCGCGGTAAGGAATAATGACTTGTGTGCCCATCTTTGCTGCAGACAATGTTTCGGATGAGGAGATGGGGCTGAGCCAGAGAATGAGTGTATTCACCGAGTTTCGACACGAGGTACCTCCCCAAGAACCCTGTACATCCAAACACCGTCACTACATGACCGCTGACTGCGCTGTATCCAGGGGGGCCCTGCGAGGCGATAGGTTTCTGGCCCGGAAGTGTAATAAGGTCGTGGTATGCACGCTGGACCACAACAAATGTTATTCATCGAGTTACACGGGGGTGTTCAGCCAAAATCACCTTCCCAGAGGACTTGAGTGCACGCTGAATGCGCAGGATATTGGGGGTAGAGGCAATCATGTCCGTAAGTGTGCCCGACACGGGAGTTGATAGTTCGGTGGATGGCGGGAACAGCGGTCCCGCTTGTTAGCGTGGAAAAATTTGGCGCGATCAACTCAGCTTGACCTTGTACAGCGTCCACCCGTTTGCTTAATCTCCCGTCTTATCTCTGCATCGCTATGGTTCAAGGAAAAACTAAAGGACTAGCATCTAAGGCTGCTTCTTCATCTCGTCACGCCCAAAAAGCTGCTGCCAACCTAAAGAAAGGGCAACGACATATCGCACCTAAAAAGCCCGGCCTCTTGAAGCAAGTTGCCATGAAACGGGTGTGTATTCGCCCCTTCGCATGCTACCCTTACTTCTTACATGGGACCATCCTAGGATCTCACAGCTAAGATCAACAAGTCCATCGAATCGCAAATGGTTCAGGCCGCCTCAGCCGGAAAGTTGACAATCATGAAGAATGTCAACACCGATCCGTCGTGAGTCACTACTCCTCTCTCTTGACTTCCCTTTTTCCGAAGTCGCGTTTAATCGAGTCATGTTCCATTTTTTCGAGTCATTGCTAATCATATGGCCCCAGGTCCTCCTCGAAAGGGAAAGGGAAAGCTTGATCTTGAGATAACGATTGTCAGGACCGTGGTAAGCCGGTCGTGACCTCAGCATTCAATGAAAGCTAATCGGCGAAGTCTATACACGACATGTTCACGGACCATATCGCCTAGCAATAATTTTGGTATCCGGTGGAACTTATGCGGCGGCACCCTGGCCCTGCTCATTGATCAGAGCCTTCTGATGGAGGCGGATGGGCACTGACTTGTGGCGTCGGTGGGACAGAGGCAAAGTGTGGAAATTTGCACCATCTTATCAAGCACTTGTGTGATAGTGGATGGAGTTCAAGTTAGAAGAGTTGTAGCTTGACCTTCTCAAATTGCCGATATGTGTGAGCACAGAGCTATCATAGCATGGCCGCCTGGCGAAATGGCATCGCGTCTGACTACGATGTGATGTTATCAGGAGATTGCAGGTTCGACCCCTGCGGTGGTCATCTTTTCCTCCCGTTGGCTCGTTTTAGGCAGTCGCATTCTTTCCACTTCTGTTGACGCTTTCAGCACTACTTCTCTACAGATCTGTATTCTCGGTAAATCTCACTTGTCCTAGTCACAGTAGCGAAATAACTTAGCGTCCCATGCCTGACGCAGACTAAACGTTCAATCTTTGAATCATGTGCAAGCTTTCAAGCTCGGGTCACTGTTTATGTCAAACCCGGAAGGTATCTGGTCCGGAAGCTCCTTCGCGTATATCTCATTGCTACTTATTTGACACGTCTTGTTCGGTTCCCTCCTCTCTTATCGTGACACTCAAAATGTGCTCCAATATCTATTGAACAGATACTCCTTACTCCTTACTTTCATCACCCACTACTGTGACAGTGTCTGCATGAATGGCGTCTAAGCCAATTTACTATCCTAATGTTTTCAGCGTCCCACGATTTGTGACTCTATTTACCTCCTTACTGGTCACTCTGAGCTCAGGGACGGGTTATGTGAGTATTTGACTTGACTATCCAATCGAGACGGCTCTAACAGTTTCCTAGGCCTTCTCAGGTGTGTGGTTGTAGCGCATTTGTTTAGTTTGATTGTAACGTGTAGAGACGCGTCAAAGCTTATGCACCGCAATTGGGCTCACGGCTTCACATCACACACACGCAGTTGAACATTGTAGGAGTAGCAAAGAACAGTAAGTCTTCTAATTGGCGGAGACAGGTTAACAGTTTGCGCCTAACATTGAAAAGTCGGCGCATACAGTGCTGCACCTATATTAGGTCGAATTGTCGACCTGCGTGGGCCCCGCATCCTCTTGGCTTCGGCGTTCGTGCTGCTCCTCGGAGGCTACTCCGGAATGAAGACCATCTTTGACTCAGGAGTACCTACTACATCTTCCAGCATCTCAACTCTTACTCTCTGTACTCTCGTGTTGTGCAGCTATATGACTGGAGTTGGTGGGAACGCGGGCCTGACGAGTGCCATTAACACTGTAGCAAAAACGTTTCCGGACAAAGCAGTGAGTAAACCACTCATCGTACTAGTGGATATCTGCCTCATTCTATATAGCGTGCAACAGCGACCGGCCTTGTTATATCAGGCTTCGGCTTATCCGCGTTCCTGTTCTCCACCATCTTCCGTATCAATTTTGCAGGCAACCCGTCGGCCTTTCTTCGCCTCCTCTCTCTGGGTACCTCCATCCCCATGATAGCTGGGTTCTTCTTTGTCAAGCCAATACCGCTTCCTCCGTCTGAGAATTCAGAGTCAGGCAGGCGAGAAGTACGCATTGAATCGATTTCGAACGATGAACACGATGCGCTCCTAGCGACACGAGACAATGTCCCCATGTACGTAGGCTCTCTTTATATTTTGTTCTTCCTGATACTCCATGCAGTACGTCTATGCCACTGTCTAGGCAAGACGCCTTTATCCAAGGTCTCCCACCTAACGTATATGGACGTAAACTCTGGACCAGCAGTGACTTTTGGCTCCTTTTCTCTATCTTTTCCATGTGTAGGCTATGTCCTCAATAATCACTGTGCAAAGGCTGATAGCCTTCCTTCAGTGGCCGGAACAGGCTTGACATGTACGTTATCACTCTATAAAGCATCACTAGCGCACGAACATCGACCAACAATTAGATATTAACAATGTCGGGTCAATGTCGCAAGCCCTCTACATCAAGTCTGTAGACGTCTACAACCCCATTGATGCTACGCGCTGGCAGGCCGAGCAGGTGTCCTGGATCAGCCTCCTCAACTTCTCTGGGCGTATATTCATTGGTAAACTATACAATCTTTCACCCGATTGATAATTCTGACTCTCAATTTCATCAGGCCTCGTATCGGACTACACCAAGAATCACTTCGGCTTCCCAAGATCATTCTCACTCGTCCTCGCGTCATCGTTATCCTTCCTCTCACAAGTGATGGCAGCTTTAGTTGTGGACGATATCAAGCACCTGTGGATAGCGAGCGCAATGCTGGGCCTCTCGCATGGGAGCGTGTACTCACTGTTCCCGAATGTATGCCTCGACTGGTTTGGGATGCGTAAGTTTTCTCAGCAATGCCAACCTCGAGTGTACTTACCTCCTTACACACATTCTAGCTCACTTCTCAGAGAATTGGGGCTACCTCTCCGCATCGCCCATTGTCGCAGGGAACTTGTTTGTCATGGTCTTCGGACGCATCCTTGATGCACACGACAAACCCCTCAGGAAGGCAACATTGCCGACGAGTGTTATGAACACTTGCACGCTGGGGCGTGAATGTTACCGTGATGCGCTGTACCTCACGATGGGCGCGTGCTTCCTGTCCTTATTACTCAGTATATGGGCGGGTTGGCGCGATCAAAAAATGCGGCGGCAGAATATCTGAAAATGCGCCAGACCTCCAAGGGTTTTACGTCGTCCTGCGCTCTCACCTGGTATCCAGCCAATATATCGTGTATTCTGACACTATAATATACCAGGAGCATGCCAAAACCTTCTGGTGCACAACGACACTTCAGAATTGACCCTAATATACCACCAATTACACTGGCAATTCTTCAACCCCTATTTGCAGTTCATTCTGATATCCTGGCCGGCTGCAGACCTCGAACACAGAAAGAACGAGTACATACACCACGGGAAGCTAATACCTTGACATTACACCACAACCGGCTACTTCAAGCCATTCTTTCGAGGATTCACCAACACTTTCTCCAACCACAGCCGGATACGTGTATCCCACACCCCCAACTCCTTTGAATATGTTCTAGGATGAATTTCAGGCGTACAGAAACCAATCATGGCAAGGGATATATAGTGACAGGAAGGATCGTCGAGAAGCAGACTGAGAAGCACGAGTGTCTTTCTACTGCCCGTTCCAGCGTCAATCAGAAAATCCAGGCCGTGGTAGTTCGCAAGGAAGGCCCTAAGTTGTAGTTCCCGAGGTACCTGAGTTCTACCGGTAACTATCCAGGTGAGCAGGCAGACGTAATACACAGTTGTTTCGTCGTTGTCTTCAATTTGATTCAGACTATCATGAGGAAGCTTGTTGAGTGGTATTTCTTTGAATATAAGGTAAACATCTTCATTCAGAGGCATGCGTCATATATTGTTGAGCTGCTCTTCCGATGTTAGGGCACAGGAAAGCGATGAGGCATAGAGGAATGTTATAAGTTAGTAAAGTCACGAATATCCCGATTTATTCCCAATTAGGATGCTATTCTTTTAGGAAGGTCGGATCAACCGAACCATTCCTCACGATCACATTATGATGACATGATAATTCAAACAGGTTTCCTGAGGTTTCCTGGTCCCTCTATCGAGGCTTGTCTCTGATAGAGGGAACGATCACCTACGGTCACCGGTCGAGGGAGCAATCAGCAAGAACGTAAGTATCAGGCCCGGAGGCTCCGTCCCTTGCTTCCCGGATTACTTATTTGACACTTCTCGGTCGGTTCCCTTCGAGTCTCTCATCTTGACTAAAAATGTACTCCATCTATTGAATAGATACTCCTTACTCCTTACTTTCATCATCTACTACTGTGTTCACTCGAATGGCGTCTAAGCCAATCCACTATCCTAATGTTTTCAGCGTGCCACGACTTGTGACTCTATTTGTCTCGTTATTGGTTACTCTGAGCTCAGGGACGGGTTATGTGAGTATTTGACTTGACTATCCAATCGAGATGGCTCTAACAATTTCCCAGGCCTTCTCAGGTGAATGGTGGCAGCGCATTTGTTAATTTAGTTGTAACGCGTGGAGAGTCATAGCTTATGCGCCGCAATTAAGCTCACGGCTTCACATCACACACACACAGTTGAACATTGTAGGAGTAGCAAAGAGTAGTAAGTCTTCTAATTGGCTGAAACGGATTAACAGTTTGCACCTAACATTGAAAAGTCGGCGCATACAGTGCTGCACCTATATTAGGTCGAATTGTCGACCTGCGTGGGCCCCGCATCCTCTTGGCTTCGGCGTTCGTGCTGCTCCTCGGAGGCTACTCCGGAATGAAGACCATCTTTGACTCAGGAGTACCTACTACATCTTCCAGCATCTCAACTCTTACTCTCTGCACTCTCGTATTGTGCAGCTATATGACTGGAGTTGGCGGGACCGCGGGCCTGACGAGTGCCATCAACACTGTAGCGAAAACGTTTCCGGACAGAGCAGTGAGTAAACTACTCATCTGACTAGTGGATACTCATTCTATATAGCGTGCAACAACGACCGGTCTTGTTATATCAGGCTTTGGCTTATCCGCGTTCCTGTTCTCCACCATCTTCCGTATCAATTTTGCAGGCAACCCGTCGGCCTTTCTTCGCCTCCTCTCTCTGGGTACTTCCATCCCCATGATAGTTGGGTTCTTCTTTGTCAAGCCAATACCGCTTCCTCCGTCTGAGATTTCAGAGCCAGGCAGGCGAGAAGTGCGCATTGAATCAACCTCGAACAATGAACACGATGCGCTCCTAGTGACGCAAGACAGTGTCCCCGTGTACGTAGGCTCCCTTTATATTTTGTATTTTCTGATCCTCCATGCAGTACGCCTATGCCACTGTCTAGGCGAGACGCCTTTATCCAAGGTCTCCCACCTAACGTATATGGACGTAAACTCTGGACCAGCAGTGACTTTTGGCTCCTTTTCGCCATCTTTTCCATGTGTAGGCTATGTCCTCTGTAATCACTGTGCAAAGGCTGATGGCCTTCTTCAGTGTCCGGAACAGGCTTGACATGTACGTTATCACTCTATAAAGCAACACTAGCGCATGAACATTGACCAACAGTTAGATATCAACAATGTCGGGTCAATGTCGCAAGCCCTCTACATCAAGTCTGTAGATGTCTACAACCCCGTTGATGCTACACGCTGGCAGGCCGAGCAGGTGTCCTGGATCAGCCTCCTCAACTTCTCTGGTCGTATATTCATTGGTACACTATGCAATCTTTCACCCGATTGATAATTCTGACTCTCAATTTCATCAGGCCTCGTATCGGACTACACCAAGAATCACTTCGGTTTCCCAAGATCATACTTGCTCGTCCTGACGTCGTCATTATTCTTCCTCTCACAAGTGATGGCAGCCCTGGTTGTGGACGATATCAAGCACCTGTGGATAGCGAGCGCAATGCTGGGCCTCTCGCATGGAAGCGTGGCCTCACTGTTGCCGAATGTATGCCTCGACTGGTTTGGGATGCGTAAGTTTTCCCAGAAATGCCCACCTCAAGTATCCTTACCTCCTTACACACCTTCTAGCTCACTTCTCAGAAAATTGGGGCTACCTCGCCGCATCACCCATCGTCGCAGGGAACTTGTTTGCCATGGTCTTCGGACATATCCTTGACGCACACGACAAACCCCTCAGGAAGGCATCATTGTCGACGAGTGTTATGAACACTTGCACGCTGGGGCGTGAATGTTATCGTGATGCGCTGTATCTCACGATGGGTGCATGCTTCCTGTCCTTATTACTCAGTATATGGGCGGGTTGGCGCGATCAAAAAATGCGGCAGCAGAATATCTGAAATGCCCTAGAACTCCAAGAGTTTTGTGGACTGTGTTGATCAGTCGAAGCGTACGAGTGGAGCCTCTCAAATGACTCAAGTCCGGAGAAGAATGTAGGGAAAATTCTGGTCCAAGTGTGATATTATGTGTACATTTGGCATTTAAATCTCAATTGTCTGGGTCGCCGGTTGCAACCCGTCGCACTCTCCGGCTCAGCATTCGGAGGACTTGGGGCATGCCTACAGACAAGCTGTCAGGCGATGTTCAGTCTTTCATTGAACTCGGTTTAGGGCAAACACTAAAGCACGGTGCCCATTTACCGCGCTATCCATCCTTGCTCGGCCCGCTGCTTGGTTCTCACTCTCTCACTCTCTCATCATTGACATGTGCTCCAACAGCTATCGAGCAGATAACATTCTTACTTTCGCCACTCACTCCTGTCTACTGGAATGGCATCTAAACTACCCCACTATCCTGGTCTTTTCAGTGTACCACGATTCTTAACGTTATTTGTTTCGTTACTGGTCACTCTGAACTCAGGGACAGGTTATGTGAGCATTCGACCTGCCTATCTTATTGGGACAAATCATCTGACAGTTACCTAGGCTTTCTCAGGTTAGAAGTCGTGTAATACTGTTTAGTACGATTCTGACGCGCCGTAGTTTATGCGCCTCAATTGGGCTCACGGCTTCACATCACACACACACAACTCAATATCATCGGACTAGCAAAGAATGGTAAGCACCTGTTCTAATTAGCCAAATCGGATTGCGCCTATCATCGAAAAGTCGGTGCACATAGTGTTGCACCTATTTCAGGTCGAATTGTCGATCGGCGTGGTCCCCGTATCCTGTTGGCTGCCGCGTTCGTGATGCTCCTCGGAGGATACTATGGAATGAAGTCTATTTTTGACTTAGGGTTGCCTCGTACATCGACCACTATCTCAACCTGGACTCTTTGCACTCTTATGCTGTGCAGCTTCATGACGGGAATTGGCGGGAACACAGGCCTGACGAGTGGCATCAACACTGTAGCGAAAACGTTTCCAGACAAAGCAGTGAGTAGACCACTCTTCTTACCAGGTAATACCTCCCTCATTCTATGCAGCGTGCAACAGCGACTGGCCTTGTTATCTCTGGCTCTGGGCTATCCGCGTTTCTGTATTCCACCATCTTCCGTATCAAGTTCGCAGGCGACCCGTCGGGCTTCCTTCGCCTCCTCTCCCTCGG
>JABCKT010000069.1:0-82026 GCA_018858115.1 Tephrocybe rancida
CAGCGTAAGTATTGGTGGAGCGGCACCAGGCGGCACAGCCGCCTGATTTGGAATGCCGGACAGACGGACAGACGGACTTCGCCGGATTCTCCAAAACTGAAACACGGGGGCCGCGAGGGTGGCCTCGCATCACGCTAACTTCCTCCTCCTGCCACGTCAACTAGCTGCAGAGGATCATCAACCTTCAAACATTCTCCGTTGGCGTATGGAACGGCATCGTGGCAAGTGGCGGCATTGTGCAGCGTTTTGCGTGAAAGTTTTTGAAAGGTTACATACCGTACGTAGCGTCGTGCGGCAACATCATCAAATAAATCCACACGCCTTCTAAGAAACTCACCACACTTATCCAACCTACTCGCGCATGTACGCCTTAGATCTAATCAAGTTATGATTTTCTATGAGTGCAGTCAGCATGCAACTGCTACCTCTCTCGCCGGGTGGTACCATGTTGCTGAGCGAAATGTGGAACTCGAAGACAATGAAAATCAAGTTGTTTCAAGCCTCACATATCCATAGGTTGAGGCACGGGAAGATAGGAGATAGACAGTACGGTGAATAGATTGCTGTTTTTACACGGCACGACATCAACAGTGCTGAAAAAATTCTGGGATGCATGCGCCACACCCACAGTCTAGTACAGACTGAAGGTTTGTGACGATAACAACTATATCACAGGCCGGTATCTTGAGACGGTGAGAACAGAATATCGTTGACCGTCTTAATAAAATTTGGATCGCCTCCTTCGTTCACCTCAAATGGCTCCAGACCAAATGCCCGGCGACCCTCTAAGGACGAAATATCAGCAGGTGTTGCGCGACCGACGCATTGAGATTCTCCGGGTCCTTTGGGAAAGTCACTGTAGTAGTTTCAGTGTCTGTTTACAAAACATGAGATAATCACAAAACGTACGGGGCAGGGAGGCCGGCTTCAAATGTCGCGCGTTGAGCACGAAGATAACGAGCACTGGGGGCATACATTAGCCTGCATGAAAGTGCAAGTACATTAAGAAAAGAACCGACGTCTTGATAGTGAGTGGGACCGCCGGAATGTAAATCACAGAGGAATCATTTTTGCCATGATGATAGCCCTCAACTTCATGGACAATATCACAATGCCCTAATGTCGCAATTCAGCTAATGGAGACCAATATTCGAGTAATAACGTACAGTAGACTTGATCTCCAGGGTCGATGGTGGGTATTCCGACCATAGTTTTGTCGAGCTTGAGATGAGGATGTGTCTGTACAGTCAGGAATTGTTTTCCGCCTAAAAGGCTTCCAGGAAACGCTGGGTTATCCAGATCAACCACCCAGTCATCGCCGTCAAACCGGAAGAATGGACGGAGGATAATATAAGGAATAGCCAGGCGAAGCATAGGAAGAACACGGAGGGTGCCTTCGCCCGGTCCAGTGCGTGACATGGATGTCCAGCCTTGCCAAGCACGGAATATCGATCCTTGATTACTGTCAGAGAAACACAGTGAATAAGACCATGCCATCAATTTGCTACGCGTGAGAATATTGACTCACGAGCAATCGTACATGTCTTGCACGGCATCCAAACGAGGCGACACGTCAAAGGCGTCGTGATTCTTCCAGGAATCTCCACCTTTCAATATTTCTTGATAACATTGTCGGTAAGTGGGGTCCTCCCAGCGCTCCACGGATCCGTTATCGATATGAGGGTCGAGCACGAAGGTGTTATCCCCTGCTTGGCGAATTCGAACCCGATCAAAGTAGGATACTGGCACACCAAGGTCGATCTGGGTGTTGGGCCACGACGTATGCCATAGAGACAACAAAAAACGTTGAGTTTCGACGATGGCTGGATGAACTCGGCCGGAAACCTGGCCTTTCGAATTGTACATTTCGTATATCTGAATATTCTCGGCCGGGTAGCCTGCGTGTACACGTTTATATGGGATATGACAAATCAACCGATTCATTTGTACATACCAGTGACATGGGCTCGATTTACGTCGGCGTACTGTACAATAGAGTTCTTCCAGCCAAGGGCTTCCTAGTACGACAGCTCAGGCACGAATAATTCATAGAAAACCCAAAACAAAACAAAAAAACTCACCTCCTGTGGTACGCCACCAGTGACGATTACGACGCCAACATCCTTGATAGCTTGAACCTGGCTCTCAGACAACCCCGCTTGGATATCTGAAAATGAGACGCGAGGGATAATCTGACCGTCGACCGTGTCAAAACAGAGGCGATATTGCATACATAATAACGAGGCTCACGTCGCCACCCTTCGATGAAATTGCCTCGACTTCAGCATCGAGTTCGACCAAGATATCCTTCCAACTCTGCAGGAGTTCTTCCTTCCATAAGGCTTTCTTGAGATCGGAAAGGTGACTGGGAAGCTGTGCGGGTGCTGCACTATCAAGGCTGACCGCAGGGGTCGCTTTGATATTCACTTGTTCGCGTTCTGTGGGGACCATAGTGTGGACTTGAAGTACGAAAGCAAGGGGAGTCAATCTGATCCAACCCATACATCTTCTAGCTTTTGACCATTGGTAGAAGGTCACGCGCAGTCGCCTTTTAGTAAGATGAACAACAAATTGGAAGGTCAGAAACTGGAACATTACACCGATATTCTCCCGCACCCTGCATTTTGAATATGGGGTAAGTTTGGTTTCGGCTTTAGTATCAGAGTCAGGCAATTTTACATCGTGTGACACGTCCCGTGGGTGCCTAAATACCTACGGTTTCCACACGTAGTCCACTAGGCTCAAAACGGCCGCGCCACCAAAGCAAAGGTAAGGCAAAAGATAGAGGAAGGTTGGAGGAGGGACAACTCACCCATGTTGTAGTACCCGCACCTTGCTGGAAAGCTGGGATTCGATCCTTAAATTGTCATTGGAAACGCGGTATAGTCGATACTATCGATACTACATGATGAGCCTAGGATTCTCCCAGTGAGTCACATATGAAGTCGGGGTGAGGTCAGTTGTCAACACCCTGCCGACATGCCGTCCAGATCATCGATCAGGTTCGACAAACCCCTGACGGATGGTCTCCAATTGCAAGTTTACAGCTCCTCGTGTAGTGCTCATCTCGAGCTGATTGATAAGATGGGCAGCCTGGAGCATTAAACCGATGTTTTCCCGTACCCTGCAGTTTGAATATTTGGGGCGAGTTTGGCAGGCAAAAATCACATCGTATGACCCGTGAGTGCCTACAAGCCACGGATTCCAGCAGATTCCACACGCAGTCCCACCAGGTTCAAAACGCCGGCAATAATATTACTAGGCAGGCAAACAATATTAAATAGAGGAGGAATTACTCACCGATGTTTACCCGCGCTTTACTTGTAGGCCGCCGATCCATGAATATGTTATATGCGATGTGGTGGCAGTCGATACATGATGAGTCTGCGATACTCTAGGTATCTCTATAATATAGCAAGTAGGGCGAATCACTTTGTCAATTGTACAAACGTCCCGCCGATGTGCCATAATTGCTGGCAGACATTACTGAACAGGTTCGGCAAACCTCTGACGAATAGTCTCCAACTCCTCGTGCATCCTCTCGTAGTCCCCACTCAACTTCTTCAATTCGTCCGCATCCATTAGTTCCGCATCTCCATCCGAGTCGGTCACTGACTCAGGGCCAGCTTTACGCAACATTGAATCAATTTTCGACTTTTGGGAGAGTAGGGCAGTGAGAGCAGTCATGCATTCGCCATACGTCGTGGTGTAGCGCACTCGCAGGCTCGCGTGATCAGTTGGTAGCGGCTGTGGCTCACGCTCCCGAACGTGGGATCTAGATTGAGCAGTGCCGCGTCCATTGGGGTTCGCAGGTAGCGCAGGAGATGGTGCTTTGGGAGGCTCGCGCCGCACTTTACGGGTTTCACCTTCATCTTCCGACGACGTATAGATTGGCGATCCGCGACGGCGCTTGCCAGTCACTTTGGGCTCGCCACGGCTGCGGGAATCTTGAACGGGCTGTTTCGACGATGTAGTTTCATGGGGCGGCGGTGTCATTTTCCTTTCGTCTATGCGCGAGGAAGCGTTCGCCTTTTTGTTGATTTTAGGTAGGGGAGGTGGTGGGAGTAGGGGCGACGGCTCCTTTCGTATTTTCTGGCGAGGTGGTAGTGTTGCAACATCTGGTTTCTTGGGAAGAGAAAGGTCTCGGGGACGTGGGTCTTTTGCTGCGATGTCTGCCCCGTTCTCCTTTCTCCGTTTCTGTTGCGGAGCCGCTAAGCTCGTCGAGGTGTCGGAATCGTAGTCATTTCGTGGTCTGCGTTTCAGTGTAGGAACATCATGAATTTGTTTTTCAGAATCCCCTTCGTGTTTAGCAGGTGGTCTGGGCCTTGCGACTTTGTTTCTCTCAATTTCGGAGCCAACGCCAGTATCAGACTCCCGTGCTTTCCTGACGCGCTGTGTCACAGCCGTATTCTCGCCTGTTTTCTCTTTCTGAGGGGGGGCTGATGGGGGGATGGCTTTTGGCGGTACAGAAGGACGAGACAGTTTGGCGACTTTCTCTCCAATTTTGGCTCGAGGAGCGGAATTCTGGATTGGACCATCGGTGCCGTCACTTTGTGTGGGTGCTTTCCCGTTTCGAAATCCAGACCCTGGCAATTTCCTGGCAGTCGCTGGAGAATTTGATGCTGTGACCTCCTTCATCGTTCCAGAACTACTGCTGACTCGACTCTCGTCCTTCATTCTAATCTCACCATTGGGGTCAGGCTGTGGTTTCGGCTTCTTCACGTCTTTCGAAGATATGCCATTCTTGGAGGAACCGACTGGTTTCGTCCGCTGCGCCTCACTACCAGCTATCCTAGAGGGGCCTGCTAATGGTGTAGGACTGGCGTCTGCGGGTTTATATGCGAATGGAGCCCATTCTGGATCTGTATCTTTAAAGCCAAGGGTCTTGAGCTTTAATCGGCCGTTCCTCGATAATTGCAGCCGGGCTGGGTCCGTTAAGTTGGGCATCTCCAGGGGGCGTACTTCGAGCCAAGCTTCGTTCTTGAGAGACCATAACCTTTGTTTGGAATCTTGGCCGTTCTTAAGTGCAGATACTGGCTCCGCCAACTACTCAGATTGGTGAGTATCGATACATAGTCATAATTGGGGTCTCTCTCTCTCACCTCTCCCAAGAGATCTTCTACGTCCGTCGTAACTTCAGCATCCTTGCCAAAGAGCAGCTTGGCTATGTCCTCGAGGGTTCTATCCTGAACCGCCATGCAACGTATTAATCGGCTGCGGAGAGCGGGATCGGCATGTTTCTTCTTCTTTGGCAAGGGAGCAGGAGAGGGAACGCGTGTGGAGGAGGTAGATGCGGTGAGCTTTGCTTGGTCAGAGGGGCGAATGGCATTGCGAAACATGGATGTGGGTTCCTTCTTCTTCTTAGCCACTTTGGTAGGCGGAGCGGGTGGGGCGTCAATGTACTTGGTTCTCCGGTCATCTCGTTGCTTGGCAGCCTCCATTGTTTTCTCGCGAATCTTGTCCTTGAGATCATCTCCAATCTCAGTGTGTTCTATGAAGAGTTTGTCGGTAACATTGGCATATAACTTGAGCGGAGCGGACGCGTTCTTTGTTGAGGTTGTGCGAAGGTATATCTCATGGGGTGTCTCTTCTTTCTGCATGCGCATTGGATAGAATGTCCCGTCGATGTGTATACCCTGACTATGTCAGACGAAGAATGTGGTTTATACTCAGATATTACTCACTGGGGTTTTACCAAATTCAAAATCCATTGCGAGCTCCTTCTTGTCTCCGTTCTCTCCGAACGGAGTCAGAGCATCTATCGTAGCAGACGACAAGCGGACGAGCATGGCAATCTTGGGCTTGATAGGCTCTGTCTCCCCAGGGTTGGTGAGCGGCCCAAGGGATGTTGAGGTCTCTGGAAGCATGCTTTTGGACAAGAGAGCTTCAAAGGGCACAGATACCAGAACAAGAGGGCTCTGCTGAGCTCAGTATTGTCCAGAGTTCCAACCTTGTTGTGGCCAGCCATCAGGCACAGCGGCCATCAGCAACGCGTTTGTTTGGGTCTATTGTCTATTGGCTTTTCCACTGCACTTGACTTCGAAACTTGAGTCTGATGTGCACTCGTGACAAAACACAACGCAGAACAGTACTGTATACTTTACTTAACCAAGCAAACCCGTCCCGGTCGTATATCACTACGAGCACGTTTTGTGGTCCTTTATATTTCGCGGTCTCGCATGCTACAACTCCAGTCTGAACGCATCTGCATCCGATCCCTACCATCGACTCCCAAAGTACTTTTGGACACAAATCAATCTCCTTCCGTGTAACACAGTGACTTCAGAACGCATTATCATCCGCTATCTGATTCTTGGCCCATCCAGACTAACCTGATGACGACGTTCTTGTGGTTAACCCGATATTGAAGCCAAAACCCCCCACAAACCCGCACGTTCGTCGCCTGGTACCTCGTGCGCAGAGTTTATTCCAATTTTTAGGTGCTCACGTTGGCCTTGATTGCTTGTCCTTAGCATCCCTGAACACAATGCTGTCTCCTGTTTACGTCCTATGCGTCCGTCTCGCACTTGAACCATCTATCACGTTTGTTATGTCTTCGTACATAAGGTACACAACCTCGTAGCTTTGGCAATCTCTTTCCCCTACCCCCACGCACCCCATTGACCTATCATGCTCCAATTGGAGCTAGCTAATTTCTCGCGCTCTGCTGCCATTCTTGCAGCGGCCCTATGCGCCGTCGTCGTTCTTGGCCAGGTCCTCCGACCACAGCTGCGATTTATCTGGCACTGCTTCATTCGACCCCTCAAGGCCTCTGACCAGAAAGATCGTCTGGACAAGGTCAGCATGCCACGCCTTCTTTCGAGTTATATATATTCTCAGCCAATCCTCCTAGTTCTATGAGGGGCAGGCCGACATCTATGACAAGACCCGCAATGGCCTCCTTCGCGGGAGGAATACCATGCTGAGCCTGTCTGCGAGCCACATTCGTTCTATGCGGGCCAAGAATCCAAAGAAGTGTCTCGTGTGGGTGGATATTGGCGGTGGAACAGGTCCATGAGTCACCTTTGCTCAGCTTGATTCCCTGCTAATCTTGATTGCTTGGCTTCGTAGGACACAACATTGAGCTCATGGACAAATACTTCCCCATCAAGTCTTTTGACGCGGTTTATCTTATCGACCTCTGCGAACCCTTGCTCCAGGTCGCGAGAAAACGCTTCGCTGCTAAAGGATGGAGCAACGTCACTGTCTTGTGTCAAGATGCGAGTCAGTTCACTCTACCCGAGTGGTCCGATGGGAAAGACCCCAAAGGAAGTGTTGGGTTTGTCACATTGAGCTATTCTCTGTCCATGGTACGTCCGTACACATAGTAAGTCGCGTCCACTATTAACTGACATCGCGTGAACCAGATACCAAGTTATTATACGCTATTGGATCGTGTCGATCACGTTCTTGCTCCAGAGGATGGCCTCTTGGGAGTCGTCGATTTCTATACCGCTGGAAAACAGTCTTCTCTCCATGAAAAGGCAATCGGCGGTGCCAGCAAGGAGTGTGGTTGGCTTTCACGTTGGTTCTGGCAAATCTGGTTTGACTTTGATCACGTAAGGAAAATTACAGGCTTGAATGTGCGCGTTTCTCAATATGCAATAGGTTTCTCTCGGTCCTGCTCGAAGGTCATACCTTGAATACAAGTTTGGCACTGTGAGTCTTCATCTTCCCTCAATTCACTTTTGAGTTGAAAAGTGTTTGTGAAGCTGAAAAGCTACAACGGGCGTAATCATTTTATTATTCCTTTCATCGTGAGGATGTGTGTACAGACAATCCAGTCTCTCTTTCCCCCACTTATTTCTAGTTCTCCTTAGCCCATACTACATCTGGCTCGGCCGTCCGCGTTCCTGTGATGTTAGCCAAGTATGCCACGCATTTGAGGTGGAAGGTGGTAACCTCATTGGAAACTGCTCGCCTACGTTGCTCCAACAAGATGCGAAGGTCACTGATTCTGTGCCACCCTTGGAGATTGGCGAGCCTGCTTTGGGTGTTCAGACTACCACTGACAGGGCTGCAGTAGTTGTCGACATCACTCCCCCGTTGAGCTCGTTCCACTACCAGGTTAACAAGGTACATATATCTCACTTTTTCCTCCTTCCCTTTTGATGATGCTCTTCCATCTATCCAGCCGTGGCGTCTTCCTTATTACGAGCAACCTGTCCATAAAGAGTTTAGGACGTACATCTATTCCTTCACATGGGTGATTCAATATCCAAGCCCCCTCGTTCCATCGTTCTGACGCCCATGCAGGAAGATCCATTTGAAGATATGAACTATCTAAACCTGTCCAAGGACGATTCCATGTTTGTGATCACCTCCGGTGGTGACAATGCACTTCACTATGCCATTGAGGCACAACCCAAACGTGTCAGTCTCTCATCCATTGATTTACATGAGCCCACCTAACTTCAGTTTAGATCCATTGCGTTGACATGAACCCCTGGTAGGTTCCATTTCTTGGCCCGCTCTGCTCCTCTACTCACTGCCATTCTATAGTCAAGGGCATCTTGCCGAACTCAAACTTGCAGCGCTTCAGAGCCTTTCCTACAACGAATTCTTCTCCTTGTTCGGCTCTGGGCGTCACCCCCACTTCCGCAGGCTCCTCGACTCCAAACTCGCACCACACCTTTCTTCCAGCGCGTACCAATTCTGGCGCCTCAATGACGATGCTTTCTCTTCCGCCTTCTACATGCGTGGATACAGTGGATGGGCACTTCGCGTTGCCCGCCTTGTATTCTCCTTGGCGGGTGTCACTAAGTATGTCCACCAACTCTGTGAGTGTGACACTCTCGATGCCCAGGTGGATATATGGAAGACAAAGCTCCGACCCGTCCTGTTAAACCCCATCGTTGTCGCGTTGCTCAAGAGTCCTGTCTTTTGTTGGAACGCCCTCGGCGTCCCGCTGAACCAGCGCAGGATGCTTTTGGAGGAAGGCTCAATCTACGATTTCATTTGCCACACTCTCGATCCCCTCGTTTCAACATACCTGCTCAAAACCGGAAACTATTTCTATCTACTGGCACGCGTCATCTCGTATGGACATTCAGCATTCCTGACCAAGATTTCTAGGCTCTCCTTGGACGCTATACCCCGGCATCGTGCCCCAACTACCTTACCCTTCGGGGCTTCAATACCCTCAAATCCAACAAAGGCGGTGCTCTAGACGCTTTCCGTCTTCACACAGATTCGATTGTACAGTACGTTTGCAAAGATCCTTCCCATTGCATCACTCTCACGTTTGTATCTTTCGCAGTGTGCTTCAGGGACTTACAGATTGGTCGTTGACGCGTGCATTGATCATGGACCACCTTGATTGGTTTAATCCTGTCTCTCAGGATGTTGTTGAGGAGGTCGCGGAATTCCACCGTGTGCTTGCACCTGGCGGGATGGTCTTCTGGCGCTCCGCATCGCGAAAGCCATGGTATAATGAGATGTGAGTTAATCCTCGTTGCTCCACGGACGCAATGTTGATGATAGCGGCCCCGCTCAGATTCGCCAAGGCAGGTTTCGAAGTTACACCCGTTGCCATTCGTGACGGCACGATTGCTATCGATAGGGTGAACATGTAAGCATCTCGTTCTCCGCCAGCCCCGTCCCTTACTCATCAACACCAGGTATGCTTCAACCTGGCGCGCCGTCAAACGCTCGTAACGACATTCCGCCCCTTACTACCGTCCAATACAACGGGAGGGGTCACGATCACGATTTCATATGTTCTTCTAGATATGTAACAAATTTATTCGCAATACTTTCTTCTCCCCAATCAACGGCGCCCTTCTCTGTGGTTCCGAGTGTGATAGCCTTTTTGTGCACCGTTACAAATTGGCGCTTGAGTCTCTGCAGTTCAGATAATGTGACATTACGCGTTGGGAGCGAGACACAAATTTTGACCGTCCCGGATGGGGTTGAAAGCGTCAAATTCTGTTGTCCACCAAGTCCATTTTGATCAGCGATGACGGTGGAGACGATTGCTGCGGTAGTCTGCTCAAGAGCCTGCAAAGCGTCTGCCGGCGCCTTCACCACCTGAAACCGCAGTGAGTAACCATGAAGAACCAAGCTACGCAGAGACGCACAGAGAGAGTTCCAGAGTTTGGAGGTTTGATGTTGCCTTTCGTTAGTGCGTCCCAGATTTGTGGCATAGGCGGTGCATCCTCGTCCCATAGAACCGTGAATAGTGGCGAATCCCATCGCACCATTGAAGATGGCTCCTCGTATCGAAATATAAGATTCTCCAAACTGATCAAACAATGAGTGTTAGTTTGAAAGAGAAAACGAGAGTCGGGTGACATACGTTTCTGGCTTGTAGGCATTCCCGTCTTGGCGCGTCGTATTCCACTCTTTACACTGTTCCTTGAGCGCAACCACGTAGACCTGCAAGGGTCGAGGTCGATAATCTTCAGAGATTCAGAAAGTAGGGACGTACAGTGCAAACCCGTAACTTCATCTCTCGAGCGGCGCAATACATTTGATAACGGAATCCTTTAATATAATTTGGCGCGTCGACGATGAGGATCGTGTCTAGGGCCATCTGGCGCTGCATCGCTGTGAAGAGCGCACCGCGAGCTGGTTTTTCGGAGCGACTATCTGGAAATTCGTCATTACAGTAGGCCTACGATCTGGCGAAGTAGGTTGTAATCACCATCGTAGGAGGCTCGTCTGAGGCTGAGAGCATCGTCGGAGAGCACCACAACCTTCGTTATTGGCCCCTGATAGTTTTCCTTGAGATAAACCTCGAGAGTCGTACGGATTTGGTCTGCTCGCTTGGTCTTGCCAGAACATGGAAAGCCAGATATTGTCACGAGTGCCATGAACAAGTCTTGCAATGAACACAATGATGCATCACACATATATGAGCAACTTACATGGATATTAACTATCACAAGACTTCAATAGATTCACCAACAATAAGTATTACAATGCAAAAGATGATATTGGTTGTATCTAGGGTCTATCTAAACAATGCATAGCATTGTAGAGGGGTGTTGCCAAAAATTACTGGAAGCCGAAGCTAACAGATGGGTTCGGATGTATAATTTGCAATCAGCAAAAAACTGTGTCTCGGTAAAAACCTCACTGACGACAGTACATGCCCGAGCACAAGAGATAGTCAATCAGAAAGTCCGGAACTGGCTTATATACAATAAAGCAGCGCACGGACCATCATCGAGTCTCGTGACCAGTTTCCAGCTAAACGAGGCTACAGTAATTTGCCAGCTGAACTCGGTGACTATGATTGATGGATACCATTGATGGGTCCGTTGTTGCCCATGATACAAAAGATTTCAGAATGAACATAATCTGTATCAAACATCCGCGAAAAATCAACGTATAAACGTCATAATACGCGCATTCCTGTGTTAGCTTATTCCTCTAGGTCTAATCATGATGAGAATGCAATTTTTAAGCTGGTTGATGAGGAATGCAGCCGCAAAGTGCGTGCGTCGGCGGAACGCCGTTGCCATGGCGCAAATTGTCTCATGGGGTGACTCGCACAAAATATGGGGAAAAAAAGTTTGAGTTAGGTGAGTTTGTTGTAGGCTAGCTTGGGATTGTAAGCAATAGTATTGCAGTGAACATAAGGCCTGTAACTCTGTTGCCAATACCATCTAGTTAAGGGGCAAGGATCCAACACCGCCACCAAAGAATCGATCAGTTGATGTGTGACCGGAGTGTGACAGCATACCGGTAATTTGGACTTGGAACAACTTGAGCAATCGACACGTTGCCGCCCGTCGCCATCGACGTTCTCTCCTTCATTTATTGTCCTTATCTACTCAGGCGCTCAGCGAGTTGCCTCTCATTCAATATTTCTCTTCTACTGGGGCGCACTTAATTGTGTATTCACCTTCGTATGTTGGCCTCAATAACACCATCGCAATACGATGCTCCGCACGCCCAGGCCCAGGCCCAACAGGACATTAGCGACTCAAACATGGCCGAAGCTTCTGTTACGGAGGATCGAATGTGCCCAGGGTGCAAGATGCCAGCTGTGAGCGAGCTCGGGGGCTTGGTTGTTGCTTTTGGGTATGTTGATCTCATCATGGGCGCGTCCTTCTACTGCGCGCCCCCAACCTACATCGCGACTTGCTAATACTTCATACACCACAGTCAATCCTTCTTCCATGTTGACTGCTTCAAATGTGCCAAATGTGGCGACAAAGTAACAGCTGATACCAACTTGCTTCTTCTCTCTGACGGATCCCCGATATGCACAAATTGCACGTACAGCTGCAACGTCTGTCGACAGCCAATCTTGGATGAAGCCATCATGACCGGAGACGACTCATACCACGCCCACTGTTTTAAATGCAAAGTTTGCAAAACTCGCATTGACGACCTTGTATTCGCCAAGACCAGCCAAGGCGTTTACTGCATGAATTGCCACAACGATAGGATGGCCAAAATAAGGAGCCACGTGCAGAAGAAGGCTGAGAGGGAGAGGGAGAAAAGGACCGGAGGGAGCGGCTCGTCAAAATCTCGCGACCGGGTGGCTCGAGATCATCATGCAGGGACTGGCGTGCGTTGACTCACTTTCTTTCCCATGAACGCAGCTCTCATCAGAATTTAGCTTTCTTTAACTCCCTCCCAGAATTTCCATCCCGACCGATCTACGAGTTCACGTCCATCAAGTTCTCGCGACCGGGAAGCCCCAAGCGTTCGATCCACCGCAAAGCCAATCAGTTCATACGTGAGCGATGCGTTTGCTGCACCTTCCGCGGAGGCATCCTCCCCATCCAACCCTGCGCAGTCTTTCTCCGTGACAGTCGCTCCTCCTGTCGAACCCGATCACCCCCCGCCACCGTATGCCAGATCTGAGAATACCTCGGAAACTGACCGGCCAAACCCAATAAAACAAAGCACGCTACCCGTGCCCAGTGTTTCCTCAGACCCACCCCGTGAGGAACGACGCCGTAGTTATGACGATGGAGTTCGACCCTTGAATGTCCTCTTTGGGAAAGACGATCCGCGTTACCAGCCAGCCGACACGCCCACTACTGCCCCCGCCTCATCCGAAGGCCTAGCAGCGCCCACTTCCCGTCGTGACAAACGTCGGTCGATCAATCCCGGCATCTCGTTATCCGACTTGAATGCAGTCCATGCCCCACAAACCACACACTCCCCTCACTCCCACTCATTCCCTGCCAATGTATCGGCTGATCATGTTTCAACAACACTTGGGCGGGAATCCCCTCATACTACTCTTTCGCCCTTACGCGAACAATTCTCCCCGAGATCGCCCTCTTCGTCTCGCCCCACATCCGACAGCAGTTTGCATCCGAGCATCTCAAGTCGTCATTCATCATCCTCTTCTGGCGTCCCTTATTTCGATGACCAAGAGCTTTCTCAGCCATCGTCCCCCTCTCGCTCTGGCGATCATTCCCAGGATCAAACCATCATGGTAACTGGGCTTTCTGCAACTGTGACTGTCGGTACGGTTCCGCCTTCGAAAGTCAGAGACAAGGCAAGCAACCCTATTCTCAACCCAAAGGCAGGCGGGCCGCAGGGCGGCGACGCACGTCTGTCAGTAGGGACTAAAGAGCTGGAGGCCCTTCGATCGCAACGCTCATTCGACGATATTCGGCGTGCGGGTTCGCGGCCATCCTCTGGTGCTAGTCTCAGTGCGCACTCACAACCGCGATCGCGCTCTGTGTCGCCTGCGTATCGTGCCGATGTCCCTCACAGCGTCGAGAGTGAATCCGACACCGAACCGGAAGGGGAGAATTTAGGAGGCAGGACACAATCGCAGGAGTCCCTCCCTCCCGCACCACCTCCCAAGGATGCAGAGGAATCTTTGTCGAACAGGAGCTCTGCTGCGGAGGGAGAGGACGTGTCCACGCCCTCGTTGGATAGCGGTTCCGAAGACTTCTCGGAGTCGTCTCCGGTGGAGCAGACCTCACACTCCACTTTCATCGCCCCTGCTCTTCCTCCGATTCGTATCTCGATGAGTTCCAATGATTTCTCGGAGCTCTTCAACTCAGTTGGAGGCTTCCCGTCTCGCTTGTCCTTGAGCCAACTAACAAAAATCGCGGAGGGTGAGAAGGGTGGCACACTGACTCCTCCGCCAACAGCGGCTGACTTCGACGCGAACATCACTCCAACGATCCATGCTCCATTCTTACCCGCAACAGCTGAGGAGAGCGAAGCTGAGGATGACACCATAAGAAACAGAGAGGAACCGGAGGCTCGTCTACCTTTGCAGCCTGTCAATGGCCGGAGGCACTCTGAGTCCGACGATGACGTTCCTCCTCCCACAACGAAACCCTTGAAACTCAATGGCGTCTTCCGTCGGCCAATTGCGTCCAGCACATCAGACTCGTCACATACACCACGGCCTCAGCACACCCCGTCGAAATCGGAGAGCCCTGCAAGTCTATCAAGGAAATCATCCGCCGTTGCGCCCGGTCGATCTGCAAGTACGGCAACACGTACAACATTGGCGGACCCTGGCTTCAATGTCCCAACAGTTCTCCCAGAAGACAGCCCAAATCTTGTGACTTTACGGCTTCAAGAGGCGGTTGCTGACGCGCGGGATCGCGGGGCACACCAACTCAAGATGGACAGGACGTTTGTCGAAGCCATCCTATCGACGATGGAGACGCAGAAAGGAGAACACCTGCAGCTCAAGAGCAAGTTTGACGGAGTCAAGGTTTGTAATCACTCGTCAAGCCTTGCCAATAGTGATCGCCTTACCTCCACTTTTAGAGGACAAGCAAACAGTACATCGAAGGACTTACCGTTGCGCAAGCCGAGTATGATCGGGAGCTTAAAGCCCGCAGAGATGCTGAGTCCGAAGTCACGCGGCTCAGAGTTCTCCTGTCCGGCCAAGTCGCGAAGCTCACTGCTTTATCGGGCGACAATCGGAAAGAAAAATTGCGCCAGCAGCTGTCGAAGGAACTTCACGATAATTTGTCTGGCCTCGAGCTCGACCTTTCAAACCTCAGGGTTGAGCGCGATATGGCGTTGGCAGAGGTTGAGGAACTGGAAGCGACCAAGAAGTATGTTTTCCATAGTCTGGGGTACATCTCAATTGACCACCGATTGTTAGTGCTACTTCAGAGCTACCTCCCGCCAATCTCGGCCGCTCTCTGACCAAACGTCTGGATAGTATCAAGCACCAGTACAAACGAGACCTTGTGCCCCTGACTAAGGAGAGAGAGAGCCTGCAACGAGAGATAGCAGAACTTAAGGCTGTACGGGACGTCTTCCTTGAGGAAACGACAGTCCTCAACGCTCGCAACGAGGAGCTCGCACAATTGAGTGCTGCATATTCTCGCCGCATGGAGACCGTCCCCGAGTTGGCGCCCTCCAATGGCTATCACGATCACACAAGAGGCTCCTCCTTAGATTATCAACGAGTTCAGCAATCATACCCACCCTCTATCGCTGTGTCTCATTCGCTCAGCTCATCGACTTCATCGACACTCCATGACGAGAATATGGACTTCCGCTCACTCAGGGCCCAGAAACAGGAGTCAGATCACACCCCGTCGAAAGTGAAGTTCATGAAATGGGGCTCGCGTGCCAAGGACGTCGCATCGCCGCCGCTTGCTCTAGCGGAAAAAAAGACGACTCCTATGCGGCACAATTTCCAGCAGCTGAGTATCCTGCGATTTACCCGCTGTGACCATTGCGGGGACAAAATGTGGGGTTCCCAATTGCGCTGCACAGGTTTGTCACTATACATATCCCCTCTCTTCGCTCAGGTTTAAGCTGACTAATTCGTTCTAGTTTGTCCCACCTCCATCCACGTTCGTTGCATTGCCCATCTGCAGACACCTTGTATCCAACATCAGGTCGTGAATATTCAACCGGAGGTTCCACCAGCTCCACTTCGTACGTTTTAAGACACTTACGCACTTCTCTGCTCGTTCACGTCGCGTTCCAATAGCTCCTTCGATGTTTGGCCGTGATCTCATAGAGCAAGTCCAGGCAGACTCCAGGGGAGAAGAGCGCCAGGTACCTGTTATTGTAGAAAAATGTATCCAAGCTGTGGAGGCCATCGGTATGTCTCAGCCATAACAATAATTTGAGATATATTGACCCTGTTGTTCCTCATCAGCACTGGAGTACGAGGGCATCTATCGCAAGACAGGCGGCACTGGACAGTCAAAGGCTATCACGCAGCTGTTTGAGCGTGGGGACTACATGTCGTTCGACCTTCTAGATTCGGATCGCTTCAACGACATTTGTAGCGTGACGTCTGTTCTCAAGACCTACTTCCGGTCTCTCCCAGCGCCATTGCTGACTTATGACCTCCACGACGAGTTCATGACGGCTGTGAAAATTAAGGATCACACTTCGCGGGATGCTGCCCTGTTGGACCTCGTCAACAGGCTTCCAGATGAACATTACTACACGTTGCGGATGTTGATGCTACATCTTCACCAGTACGCTCCCTCATGTTCATTGCCCGTCGCAATCATTAACATATCCTCAAAGTGTGCGCGAGTGTGAGGATGTCAACAAGATGAATGCACGTAACATTGGCGTCGTATTTGGACGTAAGTTCATTGTCGCCAGTTTGGAAATACCATGTTGACAATTGTCCGACAATTCTTCAGCTACACTTATGCGTTCTCGCGACCCCGCCCAGGAATTCAGCGACATGGCAGGCAAAGCCCTGTCTATCGAGTGGCTCGTTGAAAACGCTCCCCAGGTGTTCAACGCTCAAGGCCAGGGACTGACCGGTTACAAATAACCTCTATCACTATTCATTATTTAACTTTCCATTTTCTCTTCATGGGTCCCCAGGAATACATAGCAGGTCTTCTTACAAATGTATTTCGAAGCTTTCTTTTTCTGTCTTTCTACCGATCTCTCCCATCTTGTTCAAATGTTTCGAGTTCATGTACATACAGTGTCTCCATCTCTCCCCCTCGTGGATTCCATCCTCCACCACGTTGTTTACCTCGTTTCCTATACCCGTTTCCCCGCATAACCCCGGATTGGATGTATCTCTCTGCACAAGTATGACTACCTGCCATCAATGGAACAGATCCTGCATAACGATGAACGTATGTAAATTACATGCGTGAACATCAAGTGCAACATCGAGAATTGATAAAATAAAATAAAGATAACACATCTGAGAGATCACGAACGACATATTAATGATACAGGACAACTATATATTATAACATCTCCCGGGAGCGCCGTGTCTTGGGCGCCGTATCAGATTTCAAACTACAGAACAGGAAATGGCGCCTGGGGCCAGTTGCTGCGCCTGCCACGGTTGCGGCGGTGACCCGCCCGCCCAGTGGAGCAGTATCTGCGCCGCTGCCGCGGACGCCCAAAGAAAACATTCGATCAAACACTGGAAAGGAAATTGAGCAATTTGGCACAGACAAGCGTCGTTGTTATCACACACATGTCGCAGTAAACGCCTTCGCACTCGCCTGACATGCGGTCTGGGTTAGCGAAAGGGGAGGGCTGACACCCTCGAGCATGCGAAGATATCGAAAGACCATTGATGGTTGGGGAGGGCCTGTCGTAACACGTAAACGTAGGTGAGAATGAGTGTCGCGACAACGACGTGGTGTACATACCAAAGCGGAAGACAGCAAAGTAAGCTTGTCTCCATTTCTCCTCGAGCAGCCGTGCACAGACTGGAGAGTCCGGACATGTGGCGCACTGATCACCGATGTTAGTCACGTTGGTACTCATGGTCGGTGGTTTTACACGGAATTGCACGTACACATTGATACTCTTTTGCGATCATCGTAAGGCCGAGCTTCAGCACGCGCTCAAGGAACCAGGTGCGCCTACAAACAGAGTAAGTGGGACCTGAAAGATAAAATGGACATGGACGTGCCGTTTCTCGAGTTTCAGTAGTGTCTCCTGAGAGAGGGTGGCCATTTCTTCGTCTAGCCACCCACCTGGATTGTCCAAAACGAAGCGACTAGCTTCACGATAAAGCTCCTCTTCCTCGAAGAGTTCTGCGATACGCAACGCTTTGATCGGCTTGCCCGCAGCATGTGTGAGTAAAAACGTGAGGCACTCGCGCTGCAGTGGAGGCACACAAAGCTTGTGCGAGATATTCATGAGGCTCTCGACATTATTCCAGGTAATCGTACATTCGAGACTGTGTATGTGTCAAGACAATCAGAGGTGTCCAATATCACAGAGAGACTGACTGGGGGTATACAAATTTGAGAAAGTCGTGAAAGGTGCTAGCCTATGCAGATATGAGCATAAGTGGATGCAGATCAGTGAGTTACAATTCTACATACGCGTTCTTCCTTGAGGACAATCACTGCATCTGGGCCATGCCGAAGTCGAGGTCGTTTGGAATGTGGCCGTTCGACAGAGCCTCGCTTGAATTGCCGACTGCCTTCGCCCCTACCGTCCACACCCTGCAGCTTCAAAAGGCTGTCGTCGCGGGCACGCGCAATTTCATCAGCCTGAGGCAGAGGAGTGGCAATATCAGGCTCGGATGCAGACACGCTCTGGGAGTCCTCTTCTTCGCCCTCACTGCTACTGGATGGTGGGGCCTCGTGCTCTCTAATGATATCAAGCTCTGAGGGGTCAAGATCTGGATCAATTGGGGTAAAGGACATCTCGGTAGAAGCCTCTGTGTTTGCCCCCCTCTCGCCTGGTACTGTCGGAGGTTGTGATATAGTGATGACGCTCGACATGGAAGGTGGCCGTCCAGGGCCCGTTTCTGACCAGTGCCCGCTGAGTGCGGCTTCAAAGAATGGGGAAGCAAAGAAGAGGACCTCCTTGTGCGCCCTGTCGCGGGAAAAGTATGATCATTGGTGTGATGATGATATACCCTGCATGTTACGACGCTAACCAGAATGTGGTGCTTTCCACTACAATCTTGACAGACCCGGGGAAGCGACTGTGCTTTGTGAAGGCTTCGTCAATCTCGATTGCCTCGTCGCCATCGTCACTCATGCTCAGCTCAGACACGATGTCGTCCGTCTCGCATTCCTGTAGGAACCAGGGAGGAGATCCAGAGGAGCGAAAGATCCCAGAAGCAGCAGCGTGTGTTTCTGTTGGAGAGCTCAGTGAAGCAGAAGGATTATTGGGGCCCCTAGAGTTGCGCGCGATGAGGATGTGCGACGGGTTGGTGGTCATTGATCAAAAAGCTGTGAATACTACACGCGAGGCGGTCAGCGCACCACCTTCCACGATTGCCTATCACAATTTTGAAAATCCAAGGTTCTATAGTGTAGTGGTTATCACTCGAGATTCTGATCAAACGATTTCTCGAAACCCAGGTTCGAGCCCTGGTAGGACCTTTTTGAGGGATTGGCAGGTCCTCTATTTTACACAAGTACTTCACATTGCAAGGTTATGATAAGCAACTCACGGCTTGTGACAAGAAAAGCAAATGCATTGGTTGGTCCCTACGAGTTTCCTTTCTGCTTTTTGGCCTTCTTTGCCGCCCTGTCTGCTTTTCCCTCTTTCCGTTTCCGCTTCTTCTCCTTTTCGGCCAACGCTGCTGCCGCTGCCGCGTCGCGTCTTGCTGCCTCCGCAGCTGCAGCTTCGTCTGACGTCTTGCCAAGCGTCTGGAAAGTGTCCTCATCGCTGTCCAACTCGTCTTCTTCTGCCTCTTCCCCAAGTTCAATCTCGTTCGCGACTTCAGCCCTCTCGAGCTCCGAATCCCCTGGGCTTGCTTTTGCTGCCGGCCCACTTTCCGGTACATGCTCTGGTGAGAATGGATCTGATTGTATGGAACCGAGCAATGAAAGCATTTCGTTCGCGACGGTCAGACTGTTCGATATTCAGTATCCGACCATCACCGTTTGAGACAAAGTACATACCCAATCACTGTGAATGTCAGATATCCATCGACATCGCCAAGTTTGGCACGCGTTAGATGGTGCACCCATTTACCACCCCCATCCTCCGCCTTTTTAGAGGTGCCTTCCTCTCCTTCTTCGGCGTTCGCATCTGGCCCAAACTCGGGATCATTTTCCGCTGGTCCGTATTCAAACTCCCATTCGTCTCTGGGTATATGGTGTCGTGGTATTGAGACATTGAACGTCCGGTGTAGAAGGAGTGAGATGTGATCTGGCGAGCAGAGATTGACCTTGCCCACTGCTCGATGATCAGCTCCCGTTCGAGTAAAGCCTGACAAGTCGTGGACGCACTGAGCTTCATGCCGACGTGAGGACTCCATATCGTTGCGTCAAATTCAATAGAGCAAACAAGAAATGGGCAATCAGATTGTATAGCTGCTGTTTTCGATAAGAAATGCAGATTTGAGTGGGAGAGCACCACACCACGAAGGGCTGGTATGTATCTAGCGAGATATGCACCGTCACTATATAGCTCAGCACTACGGACTTAGCATACTCACCTCATGACCATAGAGTCAAGCATTTCTTCCACACCTGCGCGCGGATTTGCTGCGAATGTCGGTGCAATCGACACCACGAGAGATGTTTTAACGACATGGAACTCCGTGTCACGCGCCTTGCCCTTGTCCTTTTTGTCCCGCTTCTCCTTTTTCGACTTCTTGGCAGGTTTTTCAACGTCGATCGCGGGCTTAGTTTGCTTTCGTTTCTTCGTGTGTTCGGGCATGGTTGTGGCGGGAAGCGCGCTAATTTTTTTGGACAGTTCCACGTGATGGCTCTCCTCTTATAGCTGTGTGATTGCTTGGACTTGTTGAAACTGGCAGTGCTCGCGGCTTGGACCAGACGTCGAAGTTTCTTCCTCCTGGCCATTGAGGCCGTCTTCCACGATGGCGTCCAACAAGCCCAACAAACTGGCCTTCTTGTCTATGCCAGCGCCGGCATCCTATGTGGCTGGTCTCGGTCGAGGGTGCGTGTTTATTAGCCTCGATATTGACTCCATCTTGACTCACAAATTATAATAGTGCTTCAGGTTTCACGACGCGGTCTGATATTGGTCCTGCCCGAGAAGGTCCTTCTGCGGAAGTCATTGCGTAAGTCCCTTGCTCTATTTTGTTGTTTTCGGTTAACGTTCCCTCTTACAGAGAGGCGCAAGCCAAACGCGGAGAAGAGGCTGAAGTCGACCCAGAGCAATTTCAGGACCCGGACAACGAGTATGGTCTTTTCGCTGGTACAACGTACGAGCAGGATGACGAGGAAGCAGACAAGATTTACGACGCAGTGGATGAAGCAATGGATGCGCGACGGAGAGCACGAAGGTGTGTCCTGGTTAGTCTTTGGAGTTTTCTTCTTTTGTTTCGCTGACTCTGTGCTTGCTTCTTCATCTCTTTCTAGAGAGGCTCAGGAGCAAATTGAGCTCGCGAAACATCGTGCGGAACGGCCGAAGATCCAGCAGCAATTTGCGGACCTGAAGCGCGGCCTCTCAGCAGTCACCGACGACGAGTGGGAGAACATACCGGAGGTCGGAAATTTGACGAGGAAAAAGAGGCGCAGGGATGACAGAGCTTTTGCTGTACCTGATAGCATCATCGTCGGTGACCGTAGCAAGAATGAATACGAAAATTCATTGGACACACGACAGCAAGAGGTGCGTTTCTTTCATTGACAATTCTTCATTTTTTAATCCATTGTGACAACAGCCTGGAGGGTTTGAGACACCAGCGGACTCGGGGGCACTCACGAACTTTGTAGAAATGGGACAAGCCCGAGACAAGATTCTTTCACTCAAACTGGACCAGGTACACCATCTCGACACTCTCTGGTTTTTGCTGACTCTCTCATAGATCTCAAACACTACATCGGCATCCTCATCTGGCACATCCACTTCCGTCGACCCCAAAGGTTATCTTACCTCACTCGACAGTGTCATCATCAAGTCCGACGCTGAGATAGGCGACATCAAACGTGCACGGATGCTCTTCGACTCTTTGGTCAAGTCAAATCCGAAGCATGCGCCTGGTTGGATTGCAGCAGCTTGTTTAGAGGAACACGCTGGTCGCATGGTCGCCGCCAGGAAATTGATTAAACTTGGGTGCGAACAATGTTCGAAGAGCGAAGATATATGGCTCGAGGCTGCTCGTCTTCATGTGCGCGTCTCTTATATATGTCTATCCTCTTGCTGATGAATACAAACAGAACAACGAAGATGCGAAGATTATCCTTGCGAATGCGGTCCAGCATGTTGGACAGAGTGTCAAGATTTGGATGGCTGCTGCAGATTTGGAGCACGATGTCAAGGCGAAGAAACGCGTGCTCAGGAAGGGTGAGTTGACTGCTTAAATTCAGGTTTCTGTTGCTGACTACATGTCATAGCTCTCGAACACATACCCAATTCCGTCCGTCTGTGGAAAGAGACTGTGAATCTTGAATCGTCGATTGTTGACGCGCGTGTACTCCTCTCTCGTGCTGTCGAAGTCATTCCATTATCAGTCGAACTCTGGCTTGCCCTCGCCCGGCTTGAAACACCCGAGAAAGCCAAAGCAGTTCTCAACAAGGCTAGGAAGGCCGTTCCGACCAGCCACGAGATCTGGATAGCTGCCGGCCGTCTACTTGAGCAGCAAGTCGATACCGTTGCAGACGGTCAACTGCCGAAAACGGAGGAAGAGCGGAACAAAGAGCTCTCGATCGTGGACAAGACAATCGAGGCTGGTGTCCGTGAACTCCGCCGCCACCAGGTCCTGTTGACGCGGGAACAATGGTTGAAGGAGGCAGAGCGTTGCGAGTCTGAGGGCTCGCCGCGGACGTGCGAAGCTATCGTTAAGGCCACTGTTGCGATGGATATTGAGGAAGAGGACCGGCTTGACACATGGGTTGGAGATGTGGAGAGTGCGGAAGGGAGGGGTAGGGTTGGTACGGCGAGAGCGGTGTTGGCGTATGCACTGAAGGTGTTCCCGGACAAGAAGGACATGTGGCGGAGAGCTGCAGATCTGGAGAAGGCGCACGGGACAAGGTGTGTTATCACATTGCCGCCACAAGTGGATGGTGACATGCTAACGGTTTGCTTTATAACAGGGAGAGTCTCGATGCTATACTCGATCGGGCCGTGGTGCATTGTCCTCAGTCGGAGACCTTGTGGCTTATGTCTGCGAAGGAGAAATGGCTGGCTGGCGATGTTCCCGCCGCTCGTGAAGTCCTTGAGCGCGCGTTCGTCGCCAATCCTGAGAGTGAACAGATCTGGTTGGCGGCTGTCAAACTTGAAGCCGAGAATGGAGAGTTAGGAGTGGCAAGAGAACTTTTAGTTCGTGCACGGACAGTGGCAGATACTGAACGCGTGAGTGATTTTGTTGTAGAGTCCTCAAGTTGCATTTGTTCACTCTACCTTTCTTTCAGATCTGGATGAAGTCTGCTGTGTTCGAACGTCAGCAAGGCCAGATCTCCACGGCGCTGGAGACCGTCTCCGCCGCTTTGGTCAAGTTCCCCAAATTTGCCAAACTATATATGATCCAAGGGCAAATCCATCAGTCGCGGAAAAACAATGCTGCCGCTCGTGCTTCATTCGCTGCAGGGTACAAAGCGTGTCCCAAGGAGACAATGTTGTGGATCCTTGCAAGCAGACTGGAGGAGACGGATAGCAAGAGCATCAAGGCACGTGCCCTTCTCGAGAAAGCTCGTTTGGTCAACCCCGCCTCGGATATTCTATGGGCCGAGGCTGTGAGCGTAGAGGAACGTTCTGGGGGCGCAGCCCAAGCCAAGGCCATGCTTGCGCGTGGCTTGCAGGACTGTCCTGCATCTGGATTGATATGGTCAATGGCAATTTGGGCAGAAGCGCGCCCAATGCGGAAAGCCCGGAGCGTTGATGCGCTGAAAAAGTCTAAGTATGACCCTATAGTCCTTTGCACGGTTGCGAGGTTGTTTTGGCAGGAGAGGAAGATTGAGAAGGCCAGGCAATGGTTCGATCGCGCAGTTACTACCGAGCCGGACTTGGGAGATTCTTGGGCTTGGTGGTTGAAGTTTGAACGCCAACATGGAACGGAGGTAAGACTTTTTACATCGTTCGCCTTCTCAATTGCTCAACATCACTCTTTTCGAAAGGAACACCGTGAGATCGTACGGAGTAAGTGTGTTGCGGCCGAACCACACCATTCGCCAATGTGGCAATCCGTGGCAAAGGATGTGAACAACAGAGGGAAAACCATCAAGGAGGTTTTGGAGATGGTTGCGGATGCCCTGCAATGAAAAGTCCACAAGATCGATCATCTTTTGTATCTATAGATATAGCTTTTCGTCATATGAGAAGCTTTTGAGCATCGCTCGAGAACTTGCAGGTTCATCAGGACGCTTTGACTATACGGAGCACCGACGAACACGATCGTAGCTACCATGTCAGTGTATGTAAGGTCAAGGCCAGAGGTTGCAAGTTAGAGGCAAGCAAACTGAGCTAGTAGGCGCGAACAGCGCGCTCGCCATCTCCATCTCCCGCCGTGTATTTTTTGGATGATAGCACGTGACTGCACTTCCTCTCTTCGACTTCCAGCTCAGGTTTGCGGTCTGCCTCCGCTGTCCAGGCCTTTGCTTGTCTCGACAAATATATATCCTCAGTCATGGTGCGCATAGCGTTTCAAATTTTGTGTTCACTAACAAATTAGACTTCGCAGTCATCACCAAAAGTTCTAGTGCAGATATTCATTACAGGATCCCGAATCCTGGGCAAAGCGTTCTTTGAAGCTGGTAGACAAGCAGTTAAAAGTACGTTTCAATGACATTCGTTGTTTGCAAACCTAACCAAAAAAAATACCCAGACGCTAAGCACTCACCACAGGGTGCACTCGGTGGTGATGTCGCTGGAGTGGGAACCGCCACGTCCGGCTCTGCAACTGACCAACTGACAAGGCAACACCGAATGACTCTGGACGAAGCCAACCTCATCCTTAATGTTAAGCGCGAGGATTCTATAGAACAGATCCTAAAGGTACGCTGGTTCACTCGTGCGACAGTGTCGACTTCTCACCGTCTTTTGTGCACATCAGAACTACGAACATCTCTTCAAAGCCAACTCCCCGGCACCTCCGCCAGAAAAGCCTCTACCAAAGGGCAAATCACTTCCTATCAACTCGCATTATCTACAGTCTAAGGTGTTCCGCGCGCGAGAACGAATAGAGGCCGAGCTCAAGCTTGGAGATACATCTGTACCGCCGACAGAAGCTCCTGTATCACCGGGTACAACACAAGCACCCCCGCCGCCAGAAATGCCTGGCGGAGGTAAGAGCTGAATCAACTCTGAGCGGTTTTTGTTTTTATTTTGGGGCGAGACACATATCTACTGTATTTTTTTCCTAAACACCGCACCCCTCATTATCATTAATACCTTATCATCCCAATGGAACTTTAGATGCCAATGTAGAATTGGAATTCGTGATTGGTCCATTAGGATGTTTGCATTATTCAAGATGTGGATTGCACAGGTATCCAAAAAAGCTTTCTACTAAATTCTAGTCTAGCACTGCATATTTTTTCAGGTGTGACGGGATGGCGTCCTCCAAGCCCTTCGACTTCAGCCAGGCCTTTGAGAACAAGCGACTTTGATAGCGGTATGCACCGTCACACAAGATGGTCGCAACCTTCGAACCTACACGGAAATCAGACTTGCGTATCACAAGACATGGGATGAACCAGCATACCTTTGCCCAACTTCTGCGCAAGTTCGACAGCCGCAACGACGTTCAATGCCGAGCTGGCCCCAATGTACAGGCCTTCCATATGTAGAAGCTCGTAGACCATAGCAATAGACTTCTCATCAGGAACTGTGAACGCGCCCGAAAGCTCCTTCACGAAAATTCCAAGGTTCTGTGTAATACGGCCCTGGCCAATGCCTACGACGACGTTCATCGATTCAAGCCTTGAAACTCGAGGATAACGAACATACCTTCAGTGATAGAGCTCCCACTCCGCTCAGTGAGCTTCCCGCCACTCTGAACGTAGCTCGTCAGTACGCTTCCCGGAGGGTCCGCAAGCCAAATTTGGGTCTTTCCGGCGCTCTTCTCCTTCAAGTACTTTCCAACGCCCGCTAACGTGCCTCCTGTACCAGTTGCGCAGATGAACCCATCGAGGTCTCCCTGCGTCTGTTCCCAAATTTCAGGCCCAGTAGAGATGTAGTGAGCGTACGCGTTGGCGGTGTTGTCGAACTGGTCTGTCCAGATGGCATTATCAAGCGTTAACGCGTAGTCCCGCGCTTGGTGGTTGTAGTTCAGCGGGTTGTCATATGCGACAGCAGCAACTGGGCGAACGTCTGCGCCCAGCATTCGCAGAAGGTCAATCTTTTCCTGGCTCTGCGCGCCGTCGTTCATTAGACGTGTGTCGAAACACAAGGATAGACGCAACCCACCTGAGTGTTAGGCATATAGATTACGCAGTTATAGCCTTTCGCTCTGCAGACATGAGCCAGCCCGATGCCTGTATTACCAGCGGTCCCTTCGACGACAGTCCCACCAGGCTTAATCCTATGGTAATGTTTATAGAGATGTACGTGCATGATGAATTCACGACTCACAAGCCTTTCTCCTCTGCATTTCGGACGACACCAAGGGCTGCGCGATCCTTGACGCTACCTCCTGGGTTCTGGAATTCGGCTTTGCCATAGATTTTAGAGCCTATTTGTTCCGATAGCCCTTTCAAGTAGATCTGTGCAGGAGGAACGTAAGTATTTCCTCGCCATAACAAGGAATGGTGTGTGATATATTTACCAATGGCGTGTTGCCAACAGCCTCTGTGAAGCCATTCACAGTGGATGCAGTAGCAAACCCTCGCCTCCTCGTAGCTACACGGAGACCCGCAAACATGGTGGAACGAAAGACAAACAAAATTGGCTGGAACCTTGCCAGTCATCATGACGGTGAGCAGTGAGCACGACATCGACTTATATAATCTCCATACACATCCTTAAGCTCTTCAAACAACCGAAGCGAAAACTATTGGCATATGTGCCAATCGCCCAAGAAGTATGTAGACTGGTAAGTATTTATTATTAGTGTGAGCGAGACAGTAATAATGTAGGCGAAAAAAATGTGTGAACAACTATGCACATTGCAGGTAGCATGATTAGAGGAGACAGTAAGTAGGTATGTTTTGTTTTGGGATACATGGTCGTTGTGTGAGATGGTGTACACTCGTCAAAAAAAGTCGGGTTGATGGGCTACGGAGGAAAGCCAGTTGTTGACGCTTCAATATGTAAGTCTGGAATTCTGCTTCCACAGGCTGGGTTTGGTTTTCGGAGTGGAATGGAAAAACCATATAAAAACGCTTCTTCCTTCAGATCGCGCCTCTCCTGGTATCAATGCCTCTCCGGAATACAATGTGGACATCTTGAGTTGTGGCGGTAGAGCAAGGCGTAGACACAAGTCACCCAAGTACTGGCAGATTCACATGGTCTTCCGACGACAAATTCGAGCCTTGAGATCTAAGTGAGACGCACAACTCGCAGGAGCTCACATCTATCTTTAGGTTACCCGGTGCTCTAGCCCCCAACGACCAAACTCGAATGCAAAGGATCAACTTGTTTCTCAACCGAAGCAAGACCATATCCGATTAAAATGGTACCGACCACCCAAGATGAATGTAAATTGGTATTGAGTGCTAGTATGAGCGAGACGGGGGTAATGGTAGTCATAAGGCGAAAAAGACGTGTGGACAATTCTGTACGTTGCAGGTGTTCGTGCGAGGCCATGAGTATAGAGCAGACAGGAAGAGCATAAGTAAGAAGGGTATGTTGGGACAAAAGGGAACGTTCGTTGCGCAAGATGGAGAAATCCCAAGGGACATAAACAATACAGTCGTCAAGAAGTCGGGTTGACGGGCTACGAGGGAAAGCCAGTGAATCACTGTTGGCGCTTCTTGACGTTTTGTGACAGCCATTGAAGGCCTTCGAATAGACCTTCTCCAGTGGTGGCACAACTAATTCATCACACAAGAGTCAGGGGGGAAGACGACTTGGATATGTCGAGAGCAGACGAACCTAGGGTGAACATACCACGACCGGTCACGCATCTTATGGAGTCCGAGCTTCTCCGTCACCTCGGCAGGCGACATGGCTAATATGCCGGTAAGCACTGCAACTGGGGGTATTGATATCACTCACCTCCCGGAAGATCCTGCTTGTTTGAAAATACAAGCAGCAAGCAGTCCTTCATCTCCCTGTCGCCCAATATCTTCTGCAATTCGGTTCTCGCCTCATCAATACGATCCCTATCTTGGCTGTCAACAACGAAGACAAGACCCTGGGTACCGGTGTAGTAATGCCTCCAGAGAGGACGTATTTTGTCTTGACCACCGACGTCCCACACGTTGAATTTCACATTCTTATATGTCACTGTTTCCACGTTGAAACCGACTGAACGAGGAGAACACGTGTAAGAATGCACAGGCAAGGGGAATTAAGATTTTTTGCTACATACCTGTTGGAATGGTGGTAACGGACTGATTTAGCTTCAGCTTATAGAGAATGGCTGTTCGCTTGTCAGTATACGACGTTTGGTCTGTATGTGGGCTTGACTCACTCGTCTTTCCAGCTGCATCCAAACCCAACATCAACAATCTCATCTCTTTGTTTCCGAATATCTTCCCTGGAAAGAGAACGAAATTAAATGAAGGTTCGTAAGAGGAGGCCACGGCTTGTTCATTGAGGTGTTGAACGTACCCAACGCCTTTGAAAGATTAGCTCCCATTGTGGTATTGTGCGGTGATTGATGGTAAAGAACGACGTGGGGGTGTGATAGCTGTTGGAAAGAGTGTGAGTGTTGCGGAAACGCCGGGTCAGAACCTTCGCAAACGACGTTCGAGGTCGAAAGAAACTGTAAACACAGTGTCACGCTCCGTCACGTTGCCGTCAATGAAATTACATAATCGCACACCACCTAAATTAAAACCGCGCAATGTCAAAGTTCGCGCGCTCCGGTTGAGGCTGGCGGTTGAGGTTTGTCTGCATGTTCTTAATCGATGTACTGTGTGATACCCGGGCTTTCTTTGCGCTTCCGTCTCACCTGAAAAGGTGTCCTTCACCCCTTGTTCTCGGCCCATCAAGTTCCAGCTGGTTCAGATAGGGCCGACGTCAACGAAGAATAGGGAAGAATACATTTGGAATACTACATACATAAGTATGATCATACTTATTACATGTGATAATGGAAATGTTCATGGTATAATACAGTAGATATACTTATGTGTGGTAGAGGGTACACAATGTGAATGGCAAGTCCAATCCGAAGAGTCCAATCAGATCAACAACAAAAAAACCAGAGTAAGGGTGACACTCGTTACGGGAAAAGAAAATGATCAGTGTGAGAGAGAACCGTGATGTGTAGGCATCTCATACACCTCACTTTGAGGACGGTCAGAATACCTTTGCCAAGGTGCATCATCCTCGTGAAAATCATGAACCTTCTTATATGCTTGCTGCCTTCCGGCCTTGTGTTTTCTCCACCAAAGCCTGATGTAAGTGGTCAGTCTGGTTCAAAATCATTCATAGCAAGTCTGAACTTACAAGCCACCGATCATCAGCCCAAGAAGTACGACAAGTCCTGCGAGTCCACCAATCAACGCAAACTTGTTCCTCGAGAAGAAGTTGCCCAATTTTCCAAATCCTTCCGGATCAGGATCGACAAATTGAAGCTTCCGCCCAGGAAGCTCAAATCTCGACGGTGGGTTCTGCGGGTCATAGCAGTACTGCTGAAAGCACTGCTGGCAGATCGCGGAGCGTTCAATTGGTGGGGTCACTTTGAGCCGCCCCCGATCGATTGCGGCGCATTGCAGACAACTCCCGAAATTGGGATCAGGCGTGTTCGCATTTGGCGAGAAACCCGAAATGGTATTGGTGTGTACTTGATTGAAGAATAGGGATTGATGCTTGCGCGTGTAGCTTAGTCGGAAAGTTGCTGTACTGTTTTGTATGTTAGTTGCAAGTTGATCACTGCATAGTGAATACATACTTGGTGACAGGATCATCCCCGTTAATCGGGGGCGCATTGGGAAGGTAAATGACAAGAGGGTACTCTGGTGGGCTTTGCGTCGGATCGCAGCCAAAGAACGTTGGCCTGGCATTAACGCCCGTGTCTTCAAATCCCTGGGGAGTTTGAGGAATCGGTGGGAACTGTTGATGAGATGATCTTAGAATAGTTGACTGTCGTTGAGCGCTGGTTATCAGACTGCTTCCACTGTGCCAAGCTTAGTTCGGTGCATCATATCGACAGTTGTAAACGTACTTTGGCCACAAGTTGATATCATCTGAACTCCCTTCAATAGTGACGATCACATCCAACCCTCTTGCCCTCACAAACAAAGGAGCGAAGGGAATGTTCTCATTGTTAGACGACCCATCAAGCAGTTCCAGCCATTCCTTGCTTGAGTCCTCGAACGTGGTATTTTTCAAGCCTTGAAACGGGTTCGGCCAGTTCGCTACATCATCCGCACGCGTACGTACTTCCCGTAGTTGACGTCCCAGCACATATAGAAGGGCCGCGCCGTCGTTCTGAGAAAATGCCGATATGGTATTGCTAGCAAAGTCAAGTATTTGCTGGGAAGTGACCGTCAAAAAATTGGGGGGAATCATTTCAAAGAGGTGAACTTTACATTGAACAAGCTTGCGCTGGAACCCATGATAAAGCCAGCCTGATCGAATCCAGTAACACATGCAGACCCGTTCACAGCTCGTCCATTGTTCAAATGCGTGCCCGCGTATGAGAGGTTCATACCTGCAGACAGGTTCGGGTCGTAGGACGCCAGCTCTAGTGGAGTGATCTACGGCCAGTATGAGGCAATGAAGACGTAGACAACAAAAGAGAAGTACCTCGTATACAACGGGATCCAGAGAAAGCACCGTGGTCAGGTTTGAGCCCACAGGACGTGAATCAGATACGACGATTGGGAAGGGTGTTTGATGTTGCTGATAGGCTGGAATGCGGGGTATGTCTGACCAAAGCTGGCCAGCGCCGTGAGCGCTATCATTTGTGAAGAAATTCTTGCGGTTCGTCTGATTGAGGAAATGGTAAGATATCATGCGTGCCCAAGGATCGGTCAAGCTTGTGTCACTGCAACATGCCGTCAGTTCACCAATCCACAGCGAACCCAAATCGCATACTAACATTCCCTTTTCTGCCTTTGCCATGACGCTCCATAACACGCTACCGAAGAAAGCTTGGTTGTCGTCCGAGAAGAGGTTGATACCGTCTGGTGTGGCCAACGGCACATCCAGCAGCCATCCTTCCATGTCCCCACCATTGCCCAAAACCATATCATTCATAGTCGGCCAATTGTTGAAGTACATGGATCCAGTGACCCATGAGCCTCCTAGGTGACCGTCAACAACGAGCAGAACATGCTACATAGCTACACATACCTGACAGGCCTGACAGATATGACGTGACTTGAAGCAGACCACCCGTACCCGCCGCTTTTGCAGAATCATCGCGTGCATCGAGTCCACTTATGCAAGCTGCGCCGTACAGTGCAGACCGCAGGCCTCCCCCAGGAATAGCCATTCCAATTTTTGGATAGTTTCCCTCGAACGCTGAGAGGTTGTACCCGTGTCCATCCTCATTGCCACCCAGCCATGATTGCCACGCGTCTGGGAGGACCGAGTTAGCGCGTTCGCTTATATAGGCAGTTTCTTCTGGATGAAGAGTCTGGTTGATGGGTGTAAAAACACGAATGAGAGACGTGGTTGAAAAGTCTGGGCACTGGACATTCGTGCTGGGCGCGTAATCGGTGACTGAGTCTTGCGATGGTAGAGGTGCTGGGTCTTGTGAAGCCACACGAGCAAAGAAATAGGCACCAGGTAGTACCCAAAGCAGTGGACGCCTCTGAGGTGCAAAAAGGTGCATTTTTAAGAAGAAGGGCAGTTAGTTGGTAACCCTGATCTCGAGAACCGTTTACATATATCCGTTGTCAGTGAGGCAGTGACATGTGGGTATCTCGGATCTGGACAGGCTGACAGAACCCTACGGCGAATAAAGAAAGAACTGATGTACACGGTGTAGCCTGCAGCTTGCAGGTTGACAAATCGGTGCACAGCCAGTCAGGCGCTCAGAGTCATACTACGCAAATACAAATTGAAATTGCTTCCGTCATGAATTCTAACTGCAGCCACAGCATGATAGTGATACTAGGGATACAGACAAGAGGACCAGTCAAAATCATTAATCGTCAAAGCCTCCTTCGAACAGATAGTTGGCGGCGAGTTCCTCGTTCTTATCGCATGCAAAGTAGGCCTCCAGGACAGCCTGTCTGGGGAAGCCGAGTGCCTCCAACTGGAAGAAACATATATCAGACAAATCTTGATCGATTTCATCAAGAAGGCACTACTCACCCTTTCAATGGCAGCCCTTTCCTCCTCCGTGACGCTCACAACTTGAGCACCGGGAGGTAGCTGACCTTCCTCGTCTCCACCGGCGAACTGAATCCCAAGGACCTGAGTGAGAAGATTGGGATTCTGTGCAAATAGTTGGGCAACGCCCGGGTTGGCTTCTGCGAGTTGCTGAATCAGGACCTGCGCATTATCCGGATTTCTCTGGAGCTCTTCGCGGAGTTGTCGCATCTGCGGGGAGTTGCGCAATGCCTCGATATCCATCTGCGGTGCAGCAAGGTTTCCAGCAGCGGCACCTCCACCAGCCTGCTGTTGTTGCTGAGCGAGCTGAGGGACGTCGTGTTGGCTTGAGAATATGGGCAAGAAATATAAAGCTTACTTGGAAGAGGTTTTGAGGTTGACCCGGAGCCGGTACTGACGCTGGCGCGGTGGCAGCAGCAGGTGCAGGTGTAGCAGCACCAGCAGCAGCTTGGGCCTGAGCGGCACCAGCAGCCTCAGCCTCCAAGTGGGCAGGGATACCCTATATAGATGAATTGGGATCAAAGCAGTTCGCAAGACAAAGGGGTCTTTACCGTCATTAGATATTCAACGGCCCGATCGGGGTTGTTAAAGCTCGCCCTCAACGCGCGCAAGACCTGGTCACGGGGGAAACCCATCTCGGTCATGTTGGTGATCGTGGTCTGGAGGGCTTCTCCAGACAGGAAAGAGCTCGAATCGCCAAAGGCAGGGGCGGCTGCAGGGGTTGCGGCTGCAGGGGATGCCGCAGCAGGCTCCGCAGGTTGTGGCGCTACAGCAGGGGTGGCCGCTTGGGCAGGGGCAGGGGCTGCTGCTGGTGCGGGGGCTGCTGGTGTAGGTGCACTCGTTGATGCAGCTGGAGTCGGGGTAGGTTTGGGCTGGAGTTTGGGGTCAGATCTACATGTGGATCAAGCGATTACGACGCACCTTTGATACCATTAAAACAAGGAAATCCTTCTCTTTGATTCCACAAGATTCGATGGTCTTATCATCGGTCAAGACTTTACCTAGAAATGATTGAGATTGGGCTATGCGCAGAGGAAAGCGATGAGAGCGATACCAGCGTAGATTATTTTCTGAGAGGCAACGTCATGGTTCTGAGTTTCGTGGATCTTCTGCTTCAAAGCCCCTACGGTATCAGATCCATCGACCTCGAGCTATAGAGAATTGTGTGAGCTATTTGAAGTACAAATTGAACGACTGCTTACTTGGAAGACCTTCTGCTGAGTAGTTTTTATGGTGACCTTCATGATGGGGACAGGAGAAGGAGCTGGATGTGGCTGTGCTAGTCTGTACTTGATCCTTTTGTTATTCTCAGGCCTTTTTGTACTCATTCTGTCTTTATCTTTCACATGGATACTGAGAACAATACAACGATAGACCACTTGTCTTATCCTACAACCCTTGATGAATCCCCGGCAGAGTCATCGACAGCTCCAAGTGCCCCAGAACGCCAGCTTCTCAAGGACAGGCTTTATATCGGCAACCTGCATCCTACAGTAGACGAGTAGGGAACTCATCTCACATTCCTCAGATTTCATTCTTACGATTTCCAGGTACTCTCTTCTACAGATCTTCTCCAAGTTCGGAAAGGTCACAAAGCTTGACTACCTCTTTCACAAAACCGGAGCACTCAAGGGCAAACCACGCGGATATGCTTTCGTCGAGTACGGTTCCAACGACGTACGTTACTCTTCATGCCTCTTCTAAATCCACCGCTCACCCCGGGTCACTGTATATCGTCCTCCACTCATTCACATGTGTGCATCGCGTCCATCTTATCTTCTACATCAACCGGCCTGTTCAATCGCGTGCACAGTGAACAATGACGAACATGCCACCACCCGGGGCGCGACACATAATCTTGACCGACCTGAAGATTTTGAGCTGACCCTATGAATCTAGGAGGCTCTCAGGGCCCTTAGCATGGCACACGAGAAACTCCTGCGCGGCCGAAAACTTGTCGTGACATTTGCCCAGCAGGCACCCCCCGAGCACGGCGGAAGCGCGTATGGTGCAAAACGACGCGGCATGATGGAAATTGGGCGCCCCACGACGCTCAGCTTGCTGAAGACTGGTGCTGGCTCTCGGAACGACGGGTGAGCGGCGTATGGCCGTTATTTATCGATGAGCAGGCTGACTAGAAGATATGTAGAACGCGTGACAAGATTGCCATGATGGAGGCAAAGCTTCGGCAAATGGAAAGTACGAACCCGAAACCAGCATCAATACCAGGTCCTTCGAATGCCTCGGCGTCGACATTACGGCCCACCACTACGATAACAACTTTACACCACACCTCACTCCCACCTAAACCACCGCCGCAACTCCCTGAAGCGCTCGCTCGTAGGCCTCGGTTGACTGCGAAGCCGAAAACAAGTACACCTCTGCCCTCGTTGCCCCTTCTGCCGCCCACGAAGGTGCAATTTCAACCGTGGACAGATGCACACACAACTATGTCCTCTGCTACTGCACGTACTTCCAAACCAAAACTTGTTGGTGTGAAAATAGGAAAGCCGAAAGAGAAGCCGGCACCCTCTGAGAAGGGTTGAGTGATTGCTGCCTATATACCGCTGCTTTCAATAGACCTTGACTTAATTGGTGCTGTGTGTGTCTTACAGGCTGCACGTCAATTCCCCACAATAGTCATACATACATTACATACATATGTGTAATATATCGATTGTTTCTTTTGGCAAGTGCAAGACCCTGGGGAAGAGAGCCCTGAATGATTCCCTTCAAGCATGATGTGGCTGTGCTACATACACCCCACAATTTCCTTTCACCTTGTTCGTAGTCGTCCTTACAACTCCTGTCTACAGAAGCCAGCACGTTTATCTATTCACGTTCTACCTAAATCACGGCAAGCAGCACCTTTGTGATTTACAACAAGCAGCCTCCTTTTCGCCTGCCGCTTGGTGGCCCACACGACTCATTCCCCAATCATCACTACGATGGAACAAGAGCCAGGCGACACCTATCTACGACGACTAGCCTCCTTTGTGCGTAATAATGAGAAGAATTTAGCAGAGGCTGGCTTTCAGAAGCGACGGCGCTCTCAACGACCACCTGACCCAACGTCGGCTTTCAACCCTCTGAGCTGGTTCAGCTCAGACACCACTGGCCAATCTACGTCCCTTAAATCAGTCGCCCTCACCCTCGACACACACCGTCTCTTCTATGTGTTGATGCGCATGGAAGCCCTTGGCCTCGATGTGGGAACACTCGATGTCCAGGTCGACAATCCCTCTCGTCCAACGAGTTACATCAACATCTTCACCGATTCGGATAAATCGGACACGCTTTCCCTGGCCTCATTTCGCTCTTCACTCTCTGCTGTATCCGGCTTATCACTCGGGGCCGGCTGGTGGGGACAGCCGGATCCACCCAGCATAGATTCGGAGCTCAAGTACCTCTTTAGCAGCTTTACAAAGATTCCCGCATTATCGGTGAATACTCCCGGGCGCAAAGGCATTGCTGAGCTAGCCAACGAAGCACCGAATCAGAATGCACTACCTCTCGATGCCTTCAGGAACTTGCAGAAGCTGGAGTGCGTGGATATAGACCCGCGGACATTGCTGGGATGGGACAAGTTGGCGGAGGGTCTCATAAGTCTCAAGATCAAGAAGAGTGGGCTGGAGGACATGGCGGACGTACTCGTGGGGGCGGTGATTGACGATCAAGCACGAAGGGAGGGAAGCACGAGCCGTAAACGACGGAGGCGGATACCTCGTGGCTCAGCAACGAACGACACTTCGTTCTTCAGTACACGGCTTCCAGAGTCTGTACCAGAGGATGTGGACGCTGAGGAGAGTGCAGTGGCTGATGATGGAGAGGCTCAGACTCGGCAAGACAGTGGCTTGTCTTCACCACCACCTCCAGCCGAACTGTCTTCCAACAAATGGGCATCCTTGAAGCATCTATCACTATCTGACAATGCTCTGACTTCCTTCCCCGCTGACGCGACGCCATATCTGATTAGCCTATCTCACCTCGATCTGTCCTCTAACCTCCTCGTCTCAGTCCCCCCTGGACTTGGGGCACTCTATAATCTCGTTTCCTTAAACCTAGCTGACAACATGATCGACTCTGTTCTCGGTATTTATCTCAACCTTGGCCAGGTGCTTACCCTCAACATCGCACACAACCGCCTCGAGTCCATCTGTGGTTTGGAGCGGCTCACTGCTCTCGAGCGGGTTGATCTACGAGGGAATCTCATCGAGGAAAGTGCGGAGGTCGGGAGGCTTGCCATTCTTCCGAATATATCCGAAGTTTGGGTAGAGGGCAACCCGCTGGTGGAGATCGAGGAGGGCTATAGGGTCGCCTGCTTTGACTACTTCTGGAAGGAGCAGAAGACCATTAACCTTGATGGGACAGGGCCTGGATACTACGAGAAACGGAATCTGACCGTCCCACCCCCGGAGCAAATGACCTCGTCTCGTCCGGTATTGACAGCATCATCGCCTCCCGTTGTAGCTGTCGGCCACAACCACACGCATCATCAGCATACTTCTACACCTCCCGCCACCAAGTATCCTACACCTCCATCATCTAACGCATCGCCCTCCCTCGGGCCCGTCGGCGCTGTGGGCGTGGGCGGAAAGCCTCGCCGCAAGAAAGTGAAGCGCATCGTGGAGCTGGATGCCGAGCATAGTGACAGCTCTTCCCCCTCTGCGAGCGCGAGCCACTCCAGGGATCGGTCAACTGCATCCATCCATCTCAAATCAAAGACGAAGGGAAAGCCCTCGAAGCCCAAGGAGTCACCCAGTCCTCCTGTAGAGGACGCGCCCCCTCCGAAGAAGTGGGGACAGATTGGAACGTTGGATGTTGAGGTTTCAGCCCCAGTTCCTAAGGTCGTGATGACTGTGGAGGAGCCGACACCGGTCGAACGAGCATCATCATCGAGCACGGTTGTGCCTGCACCTGAAACCAAGAGCCCCGAGAAGATCCCCGAGAAGACGACACGCCGCACGCGTCATGGACGGTACCAGACCGAATTCATCCCATCGTCGACAAGCTTCGATATCCCAGACTCCTTATCCTCGTCGTTCAAGGTTCCGTCACCAGACGAAAGCTCGAGCTCGCTTCTAGGCCCGATGACGCCCGCATCAGCGAGGAAGGCGCGTGGCACTGCTACTCTCTCGTCGAGGTCCGGGATGCGTAGGGCCCGTGTTAGCGCGTCGGTCTTTGATCACCCAAGTGTCTCTGATGGTGAAGAGGGTACTACTAGAGGGCTCGAGGCCATCAGAGATAATGCAGATGCATACAGACGGCGGATAGAGGCGTTGAAGAAGGACATGGGCGATGGTTGGTTGAAGGTTTATAGTCAGAGTCAGATCAAGACACCCAGCCCATGATGCATGCTCTTTTTTTTGTAATTTCTAAGTCGTTCTGCTTGGGTGTGCTCTGGTGTGCTGCATGCATGTTTTGCTATATAGACTTGTACATATACCCTGAAACCTTTAGTCCATCAATGCTCAACCGGGAACCCTGGTCATACAAACGACCATCATTATTTGATATTCGCCAATGCCCATTCTTTCGCACTCGTAACGGGTATAGCGAGCTGTCCATTGTATGTTTGCTCCAAGTCCCAAGCATATCCACGGCCACCCGCAAACACTACTGAATATTTGTTGATCACATTGTCGGGATCGTCTTTTAGTTTCTGCTGAAGTGTAGGCAAATCCAACGTATCTCGCAGGATGTGTCGGCCTTGTACAGGAGGAAGAGATTCCACGATGTCGGCTAATTGGGAGTACGACAGGGTGTCTCCGGCGATAAAGACGACCGTGTTTTTTACCCGTGGTTCCGCGAACATGACTTCCGCGCTGAGACGTGCTATATCCTCGACTGTTGTTGTAGTGATACGATTGTCGAGACTGCCTAAAGCGTGGACGGCAGGAGCTTCGAGATCAACAACGCCGAAAAAGGGGGCGAAGAGGAAGCTGGTGAAGACTCCTGTAGAGATGATAACCCACTCGGTGCGAGTCTGGGCTCGTAGGAGGGCACGAACATCGAGTTGCTCATCAAAAAGCTCCTGCCCAGATCCTCTACCGATGGTGTCGTAGTCAACACCAAACTGCCATGGAAAGTATCTCGGAACCCCTGCCTCCAGCACTGCTCGTGCTAGTTTCAGCTGCGTACCAGGGCCGGCAACGTAACCAGTTGCTGAGATTATGGTGTGAAAGCCCTCGAAAAGCTGGGCAAGCTCTGACTGTTCACTGGCGGCAATATCACCAGTAAGGATGCCAATGCCGAGATCTCGGAACTCGGATAATTGACCCTGTTTTTTGGCGTCTGTAATGGTGCGGGGGCGGAGAAGGACAGTGATTGTGGTGTGGCGCCGGTGTGGTTTTGCAAGTTCGCGCAAAATTGGTGTACCAAGCTCACCCGAACCGAGTACGAGGATTCTCTGGGGTAAGTTGGTCATCTTGTGAGCGATTTGACGACTGTTATTTGGTGACTCGAGCCTCAAGAAGCGAATGGTCATAAAGAGGATCCCAGGATATAGCTTAGTAAGTGTTGAAGCCAAGTTCAGTCAGCTGTTGAGCTTCTGAATCCGTCAGCAAGGTTGCGGGCCGCAGGGGTTTCGAGAGCCTTTTGAAACATCTGGATGGGGGAATGACCGTTAGAAGAAAAAGATATGGGGTCGGTAGTTGGTCGGGTGTGAACATGCCGTGGGAACAAGATAATTCATTAGAATTTTGGCTCTTCCTCGGGATTGATAACGCGTGTGGCAACACGAGTCTGGATATATGATAATTCCAGGCGCAGTGCCAAATAGCTGCTCTATACAGTGTGATATATTTTCTGTAGAGATGGGCAAGAACCACTCAATGGCAGGGATTCCCACGAGGGGCCCACGTGCGGCCCCCTTATACATTTGACGAAAAAATCCTTTGACTGGAAACAGAGGTTCAAATCAGCGGCAAAGGCGGGTGTCGAGCTCTCTGTGGTCCCTCTCAGCCTCCTCGCCTTCCCAATGACATGGTCCGCCTTGCGGGAGCATCGACCAGAAATCGCAACCGCCAGTTATCGAACAAATTTCGGCTAAAGGTTGTCCATGGCGATGTTGAGGCCGATCCTGTTGATGTCGCGGACGAGGATGGAGAGAAGAGTCAATACACCAATCTAGTCGCCGGCGTGGACGCAGAGGACGCCAATGTGAGCCCCCAGGCCCCCCCTGCCGTTGCCGTGGGCCCTCCCTTTTAGTGGCTGTGCGACCCGCGGTTTTCTGACAAATCTGCTGACAAATCTCTACAGGAACACCATTTACAGGAAGTCCTTCACGCCTCTGGGTCGCGTGGCGCGCAGAGTAATGGACACAACGCGCCACAGGCGCCTGCTTTTATCCCAACGCCCGATTCGACGGGCATCGTTGAACACTACACTGATTTGTATCCCCCGACCCGATGGAAAGACCCTGTCACATACCTGTACACTTCCGTTACCCCCGAGGAATCCTGCAACAATGGATTGGCCAGTAGTTTCACGTACTATATGGACGAACGCGATAAAGAGTGGCTTGACAAAAACAACGAAGTGGCCCGTGGCGAAGGTACTAGTGCTCAGGGCGCACTAGCCACCCCAAATTCAGCAACTCGGACGTCCGGACGTAGTTCCAAAGCGAAAGGGAAGGAACCAGAAATCTCTCTGACATTGCCTATCTCAGAGGACGAGTTCGAACTTGTGATGGGTCTTTTTGAGAAAGTAACGCATGAGAAGACCGAATACTTGCATCACGTATGTATTCTACTCCATGTTGCTTTGGTGTTTCCAACTCAGGATACCATAGGCGCTAGAGACTGGCATGGCTTTTCCCTCATTCTCTGAATATCAAGACACATTTTTATCCCCACTTCCTGCCGCAACCTTTACTTTGTACTCGGTACCTCAGTGGATTCCTGCTCCTTCTCATCTCGTCCGCATCGCACGTGTCGTATATGAACATTGGAAAGAGCGGCGTATCGAACGTGGAGGTCACCGAATCATTCCCATCCTTAATGTGAGCGGCATGTAGTGATTTACGAGGCCATGTTTCTGATGATTTTTCCAAGTATGACGAGGCCGACACGCTCAACGAATCATATGTTTGTTTTCGCAGGCGGGAAATCAAGACTGTTCGCAAAACGCGCGCTTCACAAGCAACATCTTCAGATAAGCTCGTCCGGCTGCAGACTGAACTCTCGTATCCTCTTGAACTCGGCAAGCATCTCTTTCAGCGCGAGCACTTCAAACAAGAGGCTGCTCAGTATACTCGACACGTCTGGGAGAAGCGTATCTTACTTGCAGAGTTCAAGCGAAAATATCCAAACTGGGGAGACAAGGCAGACGACGACCTACTTGTTGATAAGGAGCAGCCCAAGAGAACAGAGCTACCGTGAGCTATTTTCCGTTTCATCTTAATTGTGACTTAAGAGGTATGTTATAGTCGGCCTCCCAAGATTAAACCTGAGGTGGTTCTCGGGACGCCTATCCGCCATGAAGTCACCGCAATGCGCCCGACTGAGCGTACTGCTTTGATAAACGATTCTGTAGAGAAGATATTGACTCGTCAGAAAGACCAAAGTCATAACTGGGAGGATCAGATTGGCGTGTGTAAACTTTCCAAACCTGCGCAGTTGCAAGTGCTAATAATGTAATGGGTTCACAGGACCCTTATCAAATGTCCTTGGTCCCCTATCCAACCCGATGCTTCAAGTATATACCAAACAAGTCCTCGCCTGCTGTGGGACGAGTTCGTCGCGCCGTCCGTACTCGTGTTGGTCGGGGTGGGCGGCTTATTGTCGATAGGAGGGACTTCATCACACCGTCTATTGCACACGCCAGACGCTCTTTGTTGCCTGAAACCGAAGACGCCGAAATTCTTGTCGAGGATGATGAACTACTCCAACGATTGCAGGAACGATGGCGGTATGATGCAGACGACGTTCCAGCTATTGGGCCCGAAGGTCATGATGAGACGGACCGGGTTCTCGTTGACGATTATTCACCTCGGTATGCTCTTTTTTGATTCCAAGACTCAAGTAACTTCTCACCGGATTGTAGTCTTCTCCGGCATTCGATGATGTTGTTGTCGGAACCTGATCAACAAAGCCTCACCAATGACCCTACAATAGCAGTGATCAATGATGGGCGTCCACAGTTCGTCATTCCTTTCCGGTTGGGCCTACCACCTGTGCGTCGTCTTCCACCTGGAGTTGCTCGACCAGGAGCGCTGCAAGGTTATCCGAGAGTGTCGCCGACGTCTCTCATGCCAAATGGAACTCCCATTTCTGTACAACAACAACTCAAGAAGATGCCGCCTCCTGTGTCCATGCCTCAGATGCGTATCTCGTCCAACGGCGGCATGCGGACAGCCTCCGCTCCAAGCATGCAAGGCTCACCCCTTCCGTTACAATCCTCTCCTCCCAACTCTACCACAGTGCCACACCATACTCCCACGAGCAACGGGATTCACCGCGCAGCTATCAATTTACCTCACATCGATGCCTCCTCCAAGGGTGAGGCGAGTGGGTTTCAAACAGGTCTTAATGGCGTTGCACACCTGCAGCAACCCTCACAACTCGACCCCAACCGCCAACAGGACCCCAACCCGGGTGCCGTCTTATTTCCCACTCAACCTTCGGGAATGGCAATCAACGTCGCACCGAATGGCTTCCACACTACAACTGCTCAAAGCGCATTCCCCAATTCGCCCCAGCTTGGGTTGAACGGAAATCACGGGCTTAGTGCGCTGCAGATGCAGAATCTCAAGACAGCATTTGCAAATGCTCAGGCTCAGGCTAACCAGGAGTCCAAGGGTGCCGCTCGAGCTGCCTATCTATCGACTGGTTCTGCTAATTACAACCTTCAGCAACAGCTGGCTGCCGTTGCAAATTCGAACTTCAACCTAAAGATACCTCCCGCGCGGCCAATGCAATGGACCAGTGGTGTACCCCTTCCCACGAAAAGTCCAGTTTCCAATGGGGCAGATGGCCAGATGACTGGGTCGATGTCACCTCCATCCATGCAAGCAGTGCCTATACGTGCCCCGTCGACGAATGGAATCCGGCCAGGGATGCGCGTTGGGTCCAATGGACAACATAGTACCCATATGTCTCCCCATACGCAACACAACGCATTGCCAATCTCCGCCACACTCGTTCAACAATCCCAGTCACCACCTCGTATCCCCCTCACCCCGACATTGCCGAAAGCATCACCGTTACTACAACATCAACAACCTACGGGAGGCTCAAAAAGTGGTTATTAATTAACACTTTTTTCTCTGGATACCCACCTCTTGCAGAATTTACCTTACCCATATTGCACCTCTAATACCGTGCAAGTTTTTTCTTCCGGGCCGTCCTCTCTTGTGGTTTTTGGTGATGTTTTTTATTATTATTATCTCTACGTATGATGATCCCCACCCAACCACCACCACTCCTGTCGATGTCTAAAGCATTGTCCTTTATACCATACATATGAACTGCATATGAAGCAATATATGAAACCTGATGAAGAATATCAATAGTCGCTGTTAATGATTTTATGTAACGTTGGAGCTACAGCAGTACTGGACAGCTGCCAAGGAGGGATTACGTAGTCAGTGTTCTAACAACATGCCCGCCCACTGATAACGATGTGCGAGGGAGGGGCAGGACCTTGATAACTGTCATCGCGAACAAGTGTCGGTTGTTTGAAAAATACAGAGGGAACTGGCCTAGACGTCAAACCGTCAGCTCATGTACACCGCTAGCGCGCACGCCCTTCATGGTAAGGAGACAGTGACACACACGCAAGGAGCCTGTTCCATTCGCAGTGAATCTGAGCAACGAACAGACGTGAAGACTCTTCGTTAGAGGTCGCGGTCGAGACTGGAGTCTTTGAAGGGGAACAGGACGCATCGTGAATAAAGTAATCCATACATACACACAGCAGGGGTATCAAATATCAAAGTTATAATCGACCCAACCTACATAATCTCGTCAATTGTCATATCACCAGGTATTGTCTCCAAAACATGTATTCGATGCGCTGACCCTTTTTCGGGCGAAGAGTCAGATTTTGCGACAGAGGCGGATGGATTACCAGCGTTGCTGGCGTTAAGGCTGCGCGTGAGGTTTACCAAGGGAGGGCGCGCGATGCGGGTGATAGCTGTACGTGGCTTGTTGTCCGCTGGAACCATGACGGATTTGTACATGTCGAGCTCGTGCTGAAGGTCGTCGTTGACAGCCACTGCGGCTTCTTGCTCCCTACCCAGCATGACGAGTTTCTATAATTGATGAAAGGTCAATTAGTCGATGAACTTGGTGGGGAACGATGAAGAGTCCGTACGTGCTTGGTCTCTGCAAGCTCCTTTCGTATCCGGTCGACATACATGACGCGTTGTGCGGGATTGTTGTGGCCCAGTATCTCAGCGTTGAACTTGCTCAACTTTTGAGCCTCATCCTCCGCTAATTGGTTTCTCGCTACGAGTGAACCCACTTCGTCAGAAAGTGAATAGTACGCTTCTTGATACCTCTCTGCATCTGCCAGTTCGGTGGTCAATCTAAGGCGAGAAAGTAAGCCTTCCAGCGCAGAAATATCTTGAGACGAATACTCACTGTTCAATCTCAGAACGCAAGGCATCCTCTGCCATCCTCATCTTTTGCATAGACTCCGCAAGCCGACGGGTGGTGTCGTGCTCCCTCTTCAACGCGGTCTCGTTGCGCGCGGCAGCATCTGTCATTTTCTCCTCTGCTTCAACTGCCCGACGTACAAGGGATTCGGAAGACGCTTTGAGCGAACCTGCGAGCTCTCTGGCAGCCTTTAGATCCGTTTGTAAAACGTTCCTCTCTTCTTGGACGCGCTCTAGCAGTGCAGCAATCGCTTCATGTGAGGCCAGCGCGCTCGAAAGGGAATTGGCGTGTTGTTCAGAGATCTGTTGTTCGCATTTGAGTTGCTTCTGCACAAGCGCGTATTCCAAGAGAAGCTGTTCGCCAGTGATTTTGTGGAATTCTGAGCATAGTTCGGTTGTCCTCGTGTCCAGTGCACGATCTTCTTGTTGCGATGCAGTCAGTTCTTGCACGATCGAGTTGAGAAGGCCCGGGAGCGCTCCGTTGTCGTCGTCCGAGCGGTGCGGCACGGAAGAGTCCAGCAAGGCCTCTCGGTAGAAGTTGATTTCATGTTCCGCATCCCTCAGCCATCGAGATAAGAACGACTTCTGTTCGTTCGTTTGCCTGATCAAAACTGCGAGCTCGTTCACTTGGGCCACGGAGTTGCCTAGTCTACGTTCCAGCCGCGAGATGTGGATCGCCAACGCTGCATTTTCATGCCGTAGGCGCTTGTGAGAAGTAAGGGAGACAGTGCCTTGGGCCAGGCGACCGTACTCTTCAGCAACTTGGGCCACGAGATTTCGATGGTGCTCAAGTTGAGCGAGAAGCTCTTCCTCGTGGATGGAGCTCGCCTCCTGTAGTGATGTAAGAGCAACGCGTGCTTGCATAGCCTCTGCCTGGGCAGTGGCCACGGAATCCTCGAGCTTCTGAGCAGCTGCGCGAACGGTTTGAAGCTCGTCATTTCCTTGGCCTCTAAATTCCTGCAGCTTAACCTCTGCAGCCTCTTTTCTCTTCTTCTCCGAAGCAAGCGCCTTTTCTACTTCTGCTATCCGTCGGTCTCTCTCGCGCAGCTCCTCTCTTCGTTTGGTCTCCAGCGATTGCAGAGACTTCTTCGCCTCGCCTGCTTCTCCTTGCTTTGAAGCAAGCTGCGTCTTTTCGTGCTCAGACATACGAAGTTTGACGCGCAGATCTTTGATTTCAATCTGGTCCGAGGCCGCGGTCTTCTTGAGCTCTTGCATTCGCAGCTCGAGTGCGTCAATCTGTTTCTTTTGTTTCTCCCCTCGGTCGGCATATTCAGTATTTGATTTCTGACAGCGTATTAGATCGGCTTTGAGACGGTCTACCTCAGCTTGGTGCTATTCGTACATTAGTTTTGGGGGTTGCAGACGATGTATTGGTCTGACCTGTTTCTTGCCATCATTATGCACCTTCTCCAGGTCTTCAACTTTTCGTTGAAGTACAGCATATCGATCGACAAGTGTTTGAGATTGAACACGCTTAGTGTCACTCGTACTGGGCTTGAGCGGTCTCTTCTTTGACTCCACGTCGTAGGTTCCTGGCCCTACACAACGACATTTGAGTTGATCCGTGTTAGAGAGAGGGAATTTGATAGGTCTCACCAGGTACTTGGTTGGCCTTATCTTTAGAGAATCTGTCTGCCTTTTCAAGAAATGCGCCGCGTTTGTAGTCGTCCAATTGAAAATCTAGGACATGAGGTTAGCTATGTTTCGGCACAGAAATGTACACACCACACCTGTCACTATATTGTAAGTATTTGGCCCCGGGACGTCAGATACTACGAGAAATCAGCAGTCAGTTGAGGTATAGTCAGTTGCTGCTTACTCTTCTGAGGCTCAAAACGAGGGCCTTTTGGGAACATTGCGCGAGGAAACTTGAACTCGGCCAAACAGATAGAAACAGTTTAAACACGACGCGACGTGAAGAGAACACGTGATCGCTTTCTGGTTTTTGATCAATGACATTGATCTACAGCCTGCAGGAGGCCTCGTGCCCAAAATTGCGGACGTTGTACATCCAGACGCCCTCAACGCTGCATAGAAATGCGAAAACTCCCAAAGGAACTGATGAGTTCCTGTTTTTGCTTCTGTTACGTTAGTCGGCGGTATTTGGGCATGCTTGCCTGAGGCGTCTAGCGTGGGAACGGCAATAATGGACACATGGATCGGTCGAGGTTGTGAGCAGGAAATTCTTAACTTTTGGCGAACAACAATTTGCTTCGTCGTCTTTCTCTTCTTCTCACAATGGCCGCGTCTTCAGTCTCTGCGCCGGTCGGCCTCAGCCAGGCTCAGCTGAAAAATGCCTCTTCAACGTCAGAGCCTGTGCTTAAGGCATTTGGGCCTGTGAGTGGTGATGCACTACTGCTATCACAAACACCACTCACCAACAGAATTATTGAACAGGAGAATGGTAATCTCCAGGCGACGCGTGTGAGGTCTAACGACGTTTCTGCTGAGCTTTCTACCCAATCTGCTGCTGGTCCAGCCTTTGACGCACCCTCACCGTCTTCCACGTCTGTTGGCGGGAACACTGCTGCTTCAATCAATCCCCCACAAAGCCTTTCAATTCAAGAACCACGTGGAACAATTGCGGCTAAAGACGGGGATAAACCGGGCCCTTCGTCTTTTTCACCATCTGCCCCTTCGCCAGCGCCTTCACAATCAAGTGCTCGAAAAACCTCGCCTCACAAAGCCAACGGGAACGGGAACGGCGTTCATACGCGACCGCCAAAACCATCCTTCCTGTCAAGGCTCTTCCGTGTTTTAGTCCCTTGTGTTTCTTCCTCCCCACACTCTCATCCAATCGAAGCTCACGATTTTGTTTCCTTATCCGGTTCCAAAGAAAAACAACCTTCGACCTCTTCTGAACACGCTCCGACTTTGGCTCCAACCACCACAGAAGTGGCAAAGGACGCAACGCCACTCACCGCTCCTGTCACGGCAGAACCTTCGACCCTGACGCCCATTGAGCCTGTCACCTCCGTTACAGAAGAACCCTCGCCTGAAGCTGAGGTTCCTATACAACCGACACCTCCATCCCCACCACATCTTCTACCGTTGGAAGAAACTGAGGGGGTGACGTCGGGCGCTGTTCAGCCCCCTGGATCAACAGGTGGCTCCCCAAAGGTGGAAAGTAAGCGTCATTCTGGAGAGTCTACCCCTCCTAGTAATGTCAGCGCCGAAGAGGACTCTGAGGGGACAAGTTTCACGGAGGATGAGGACATTGACGGACTGGACGAGATGGAGGACGATGAAGATAGACTTATCATGAACGGCGGCGCGGGCATCCCCATCGGACCGGTAGGCTCAAGGTTTACCTCGACATAACCGAGTTTGACTGACATATTGGCGCTAGGACGGGCGGCCGAACCCCCTCTTACCCCCAATCGCACCTCAACACGCTGGGAGAAAGTGCCTAATTCTTGATTTAGACGAAACACTGGTACACAGTAGTTTCAAGGTGAGCCAATCTGCAGCGTCTTCTTTGGGCACACTTACTGATAATACCGTGACAGTCAATCCAACAAGCTGATTATGTTGTACCGGTCGAGATTGAATACCACCTTCATAACGTATACGTCATCAAACGGCCAGGTGTTGACAAATTTCTCAAGAAGATGGGAGAGATCTACGAAGTTGTGGTTTTCACAGCGAGTTTAAGCAAAGTATGTCCACGAGTTCCCCGAATGTGCGGAAGTCTCTAACCGGTGATTTCTAGTATGCCGATCCTGTACTTGACAAACTCGACATCCATCAGGTTGTGTCACATCGTCTGTTCCGGGAAAGTTGTTATAACCATAGAGGGAATTATGTGAAGGTATGATATCCCATGTCATCGGCCTTCGCGGATGTGATCTGACCTTTAGAACAGGATCTATCACAGCTGGGGCGACCAATCGCAGATACAATAATTCTCGACAACTCCCCCGCCTCATATATTTTTCACCCAAATAATGCAGTACCCGTGTCTTCCTGGTTCAATGACCCGCACGATACGGAGCTGACAGACCTGATCCCCTTCTTGACCGATCTGGCGACTGTGGAGGATGTCAGGGGAGTGCTCGATGGTGCTCGGTGAAGCTCCATAAGGCATGTTAAAAAAGGAGGATGCATACACACATGTTTTGTTAGATCCCAGGTCTGCTGATATCTGGATTATTGCCCTACCCGCCCTGTGCACACGCGCCTCAGTTGGGTTCTACCCAGCTGCGATTACAGTGCACTCCTCCCCCCATCCCGCATACCTCGCCCTTCTCCCTTTTTGGTCGTCATGGTCGTCGTTTTCTTTGGTACATACAATCGTTCAAGTTCGTAATATACCCTGCAAGCAAATCGGTATCACCTTTCAAGATTCCCAGCGTCCACTACACCGCATGTCAACCTGACACCGGCTACCGCACCCTTCGGATTCTTTCGGAAACGTATCGCGTTCACGCAGCGGGACTTTTGATTTGCTGCCACTACCTTCTCGCTGTGCTACCTTGGACGTTTATCCCGTACCTACTCTATTCTCTATGACACCGACTCTACGCATCCCTCGTGCCCTTGGACTCATCTCATGCTTCACGTACTATTACCAGTCACCCATGGCCATTTATTCCCGCTTCGTCATTCACGACCTTTTGTATACGGATGTCTTACGACGACCACGATGATACTGATACGCAAGATAATTCCATTTAGATTTCGAGGCTCAATCTTGATTGAACTTACAAATGGACAATGAGTGACCTCATGGGACACATGTACGCCGAAGTGGATCAACTTTGGATTGAGGACCTGGCAGTTACACAGCTCCCATGATAAATTTACCTTATTGGTGCATGCATACGTTCCTGGAGCATCATGCGCACCGTTGTGCGGCATGCGAGCCAAGGATGAGTAAATGGCTTCCAAATGTGTGCACCGGGTCTAAATGTCATGATCTGAGAATACTTCTGAGCCATAAAGAGTACTGCGGAATTCGTTATTTAAGTTCAAGAAAGACGGTCACCAGAGGAGTTCTTCCCCAGTTAACAGGCTACTTTACACACATACTAGACATTGATCAGCCGGGCTCTCAAAACACCACGCCTCCCTTTGGTCTATAAATCAAGACGGTCATGAAATCCTCGCACACTCGCCACGCCTCTTCTTTTAACTCCCACCCTCTTCGTCAAACACCTTCTACCTATGCTTCCCAACACTACTCCCGCTCGAGACTTCAGGCTCCTCATCATCCCACGGGCTGAAATTCGTAGTCTTGCGTGGAGGCAAGGACTGCAACCACTCTGGTAGGATCTTGGCAAATACCTGGTGAGGGATCGCGGCGGGGAGTGCATGAACATGCGACGGCGACGAGGGAATGCTCCCAACATCGCTGAGGCTCGGCAAGCGCTCGAAGCTTGTGTTGGTCGATCCACCCAGGGCACGCTGAAGAGCTTCTCGCTCTGCAGGCGAGGGCGCAAAGGCACGGGTGAAAGAGTTTGTCACAGGTGCGGGGATGGTGGCCGAGCTGAGACCGTTGGGATTTAAGGCATCAAATAAGTGACTCGGGGGTGATACACGGAAGACAGAGCCGGGTGCAAAGGATCGAGGCGGCGATGGCTTTCTGGCGAGGCTGAAGACCTTGGCGTCCGGGTTGAGGCCTTTCTTCGCTTTCTCTTTCGAAGTGAACCAACGGCGTGGGCCTGACTTCTCCACCACCGAAGTCTCCCTGTCGGCCTCATCTTGAGCGTGATGATGAGGGTGCGGATCCGAGCTCGCGCGATGAGACCACGAGGCACGTTGGAGGTCCATGGAATTTTCCGACAAGTTACGGAATGAGTGCTGATCACGACGATAGTCCTGCCCAAAGTCACTCTCGTTTGCCATGAAACGGACTTCGAATGGATCGTGCTCGATGCTATTATGGGAACCATGGGCAGAGACCGGCGAAGACGGTAATGTGAAAGAACCGGAACCTGATTCGTGGCTGTCATTGGATCGCGAATGGACGTGCTGCTTATACGCGTGGTTGCGCCAGTCGCTCCTGTCCATGAAAACATCGCTCTCTGATTGGAAGGACCGGGGAAGGCCGCCATTCTCCAGAGATGTGATGAGCGCAGAAGGAATGAGTGATTGACTCGTGGGCGAAACAACTCCTGATAAGTCACTGGCTTGGGTTCCGTCCAAGTCACCGAAAGGCGAAAACGTCGTAGAATGGTGGCCATAGGACACTTGTTGGTGGACCGCGTGCAAGTAAGCGTCATCAAAGGCAGAATAAGCATTTGTGGGCGATGAGATCTTCTGCGACAGGTTGACGGCCTGTGCTGGAGTGTCGATGGTGAGCGACGGTCGACGGCTGTGACCATTAGCGGCCTGGAATGCGACCACAGGAGAATGATGCTCGGGAGTCGAAGGGGCGTTGACAGACTCGTGCGCAATGGACCCTGCGTTGTTCCAAACAGGATCCTGGTGAGTTACGGCCTGTGCTGTCTCAAAAGCGCGGGTCTGCATACGTTCCTTCATCATTGCCAGCGTTTGACGACTTTCAGCGAGTTTATCTTCCAACTCCCGAGCACGTTGATTGAGAGCAGCTACGACATCCTCGGCGACCTTGATCTCGTGCCTCTTTCGTTCCAATATCTCCGCGATCTCCTTCTCAGCTTCCGGGATGGTCGCGTCGTGCACTGTCGCTTCGTCCTCGGCAAGACGATTCTGTAACTTGGCAATTTCTTTATCGAGGTGTTCCATACGCTGAGTTGCGTTGTCGCGGGCGGTTTGAGCTATCTTTAGCTTTTTCTCTGCATCCTTCTTCATGCTCTCTGTGCCACGCCTGGAGTCGTCGAGCGATTTGGTTCGGGTCTTGGTTTCCAACTTGGAGGCGTCTTCCTGACGTTTGCGTTCTCGGAAGGAATCTAATTCTCCCTGAAGTGCGCCATGTGACTGTGAAGCGCAGGATTGGCAGTCGCTCAGCTGGGCACGGAGTTCCAGGACCGCAGCTTTGGAATGAGAAATCTGGCGCAAAACTTCTGTGATGCAGGGCGACTGGTCGAAAAGGGTTGAAGGGGACCGCGAAATCAAGGGAGAATTCAAACGGGCTTGATCAGTAGGTGTACACGTATGAATGGGCGTGATGGGCTGTGGGAGCGTTGGCAGCCGGTCTGTTGCCGATGATGGCAATCGGGCTGTGTGCAAAGGCAAGGACGCAGATTTAGGAAGCGGAGGTGGAGTGGAACTACGAGCTGGGAGCACAGCAGGCCGTTGAGAGGGTTTGTCACGACTGCGAAGCTTCGGCGGAGAGCCTCGAGAAAGCATCTGAGGTACGATATTCTTCGTCGAAAACGGGAGTCCTAACAGACGTGTGTGAGTACGAAAAGTAGATGTGATGCTATAAGAGCTCACCATTGTAATCACCAAGCATATCTAAACTTTTCATCTTCGAGATGCCAGAACTCCAACTCTCTTCGTCCTTTGACCTCGCGATGACATCCTGATACCAGGCCTCAATGATACCACCACGCCACCAGCGACCGAAAGCACCAATATACCAAGAATCGGATATGATCAAGTTTTCCCGTTCGTAAGGGCGCGAGGATCTCGCAAGAGGTACCATCGCAGCAATAGTAAAGAGGCCAAAGCTGTGGAAAACATGTTTTGGGGTCTTGAGGGATATCGATGCCTTGTTTGCGAAATGAAAGGTGGAGGAAGCGTCGTTAGAAAAAGTGTGAGCCGTGGTAGAGCTAGTCTTGCGGGTTGAAGTGGCTGGTCGCTTGTGATCATCGTCATTGTTGTCGTCGAGCCGGCTTAGGTGCTGCCGGAAGGACTGCTCGGTGAGATATGCGCGAAAAGAGTTCTCCGATGGGTTTGTGAGGTAAGCTAAAGAAATGAGTACGTCAGTTAGTGGCGTTGAGGGCATGGAGGATTTTATGAACACGATGACAGGGACGGATGAGTGGTTGGGAAATGAAAATGTTGACACTGACCCAAAACAAAAATCACGATGAAAAATACAACGAGGCAAAACATGGACCTAAGGTCCGTTTTGCCCAAGACCATACCAACCAACTCTGAAAACGGATTGCGGAGGGATACGAGGCCCAAGCCACCGACAGAGACGGTCATAATGATGAAGATAGCGTCCCTCCAGGACTGTTTTGCGAGTCGAGTGGCAGGATCCCAGGCAGAAAGAGAGCTTGCAAGATTGAGCTGGGCCGACAGTGTTGTAAGGGGACAGCAGGCAAGCGTCCCCGGAGAATGTTGACGGGGAAATCGGTAGTTGGGAGGACGACGATCGCAACGCCGAGCAGAACGAGTTGCTCGACGAGGAGAGGCCTAGAGTAGCGACGATGGGATGTCGTCTGTGGACTTACGAAGTTGGCGACAAGAGCTTTTTCGAAACAAACGGAATTACTCATGCCAACTTTCCCACGGTCAATATGTGACTTCGTTTTTCACATCAATCTTTTCATCGATGCTTCCAACATATTTTATCGATATCTATCCATCCATCTATCTCTTCTCCATCGTGTCAGCTGGTCAGTCTAACCTGTTTCTCGCAATTATCGATAGCCCACTATTGGAGCAACTTGCTGTCTTTTCAAAAGTCCGGGATCACACAAATATACTGGCATCATGTCTACCTCGAGGAGGGTAATCTTGGGGTAATCATCTACGCGTGGCTTTAATGTTCTATTCTACTTTCCTATCTGACATACTTTTTGATCATGATACCTACTGTACAACTGATTGGCATGCGGAAGCGCATGGATCTCGCATGGATCTTTTTCGCTTATGTATTCAGCTATCATTTTTGAAGGGGTTATAAGTGGCACACAAGCGGCTGTTTTTACTATATGTACCCATCCTCTTCATATGGAGCTTTCATGGATGTGTTTTCCGGGGCCATTGTCTGCCGCCGTTGTCAAGGCTGCTGAGGCAGGGTCGATCGGACCTAGGTTGTACTTTTTTGATCGGATCATGTGGCGGCGACAGGAGCCGATCTAGTTTTCGATCTCCGACCTTGTCAACGCAAATCACGGGATGTGATTATTCGCGTCCCGTTACTGTACCGTTACACGCGACTCGTCTGAGTCCCTGCGCTGAAGCCATGTCAGGTTCCATTTTACCATGGATCTCCACGTACCTCATCGCAATAGCGGAGGAATACGGTGCAGATTTGACTGCGATTCCACAACTCAAGAACAAAAAGAAAAAGGTGCAACTTGTCGAGGTGAGCGAGTGAGACGTCACGATCAGCAGGCACTGACTCTCGTTTCATAGTTCTTGACATATGAACGCGACGAAATCATTTGGGCCCGCATCTCTGACAAGGTTCACATGGCTCCGATCCGTTTTAGTCGCGACGCTGTCGAGGAATACACCAAGTATGTTTGAACCAACTCGACAATTCTCACGTCGTTTACCCTCTTGACCAGATTGAGCAGGAGCCGTATAACTGAGGATAAGAATTCTATAGTCTCTATCACGGATTTCAAGCCTTTCTTTGCGCGTATTCCTCAGGTAAAAGGAGGCATGTCAGAAGGTAGCTTTTTAGCATTCGAGTGCAACTCTGTGACCCTCGTCGGTGGTCGAGGAGAGCCGATATTCGGGAGACCAGAACCATTGGAGGCACATTCAGACTTAAGGGAATGGTCAGAAGGATTGAAGGAGCATGGAGGTGGCGGGTGAGCATGATCTTTCACCCCATTCCTTGTGTTTACGAACGACGGCTTCCCTAGTAATTGTTTGAAGAACCGCAAGCAAGCCCTGCAACAAACGCTTACAGAGGTCGCCACAGTTGCCGACCCCAAGCCGAAGAAACCTGCGGCGCGACCTGCTGTACAAGTTTCGAAGGCAACAGGTAGCGCTTCCAAGACAGCGAAGCCCGCGACGTCTGTCACGAAACCCAGCAACGTCCAAGAAATTTGGCCGGTACGAAAGAATCATCGTCTTCCATCACCTTTATGCCAATCTCCTTTCTAGATTGCTAAAAAGCCGGCCTTTCGAAAGCCACCAAATGATGTCGCAGTGGTCCTTGCTTCAATGAAAGGTACTTCATTCAAATGCCTTGATTTCTAGCCCCTTTGACGCTGACATTTTTTTTTACAGTGGACGGCGACCCAGAAAGTGAACCTGAGCAGATACAACAACCAGACGAGAACAAACTCCAGCCCCCTCGTAAACGGCGCCGAATAAATGCTTGTACGTTTGTCTATTACTACCTCCATTATTCCTTTACCTAAATATTTATTACGTAGTAATCTCTTCCTCTCCTCCGGCCGCCTCTCAGACCTCACGAAGTCGAAGCGCCACTCCGCTTTCTGAATCGCAATGGCCACCCTCAGAATTACCCCACGCTGACACAAGCCCCCGAACCAGTCCCGCAAGACCCAACGCCACTTCCACCTCCCATCCACGACCGCCAACCCCGGCGCAGCGATCTCCACGAACGTCAACACTCTTCGACCTGCCTCCTTCCTCCCCACTGTCTCCCAGCCAGCCCATGAATGCAGTACCACAGAGGAAACACTTGAGAACACTGGCCTCCTCGCACCCGCCCATTCCCTCCCACGCCACCGTCGCCCACGAAACTCTCCTCGTCCCCTCCTCCACCGAATCCCCACCGACCCATTCTCGGCGCGAAGTCAACCGCAAGGTCCCCCGGCCCCCACAGCCCTTCAAATCCGACCGCCTTCTCGCCGAGCCTATCGTCCTCGCCCCTAACTCTGACACTTCGCTTTCCTACTCACAGTCCCAATCACAATCCCAATCCCAATCACAGCCCGTCATACTTTCACAACTCTCACAACTTAGGCGAAAATGCCCCGAAACTGGGCCACTATGTCAGGCCGAAATACACGCTGGCAATGATCTGCAGGACCCTACGGATGGCAGGCGAACCGATGCAGGGCATATATCCGACCGCGAGGAATCGGCGCACCCGGCTTCCCCTCCGCCCAAGCCACTTGCTGCCGCAAGGAAACCAGTTACTCCAGCCTCGCCACAATCCGACAATAGCGAAACGGATGAGGACGACGAGGCCGTCGATCCATTCTCGTCAAGACCTGCTTCCCCTTCTGTTGGGGATGCACCTTCGGACGATGAGGGTTCCGTAGACGTCTCGTTGGTTCAACGTTCAGATGAGGAACAGGAGGTTGAGATTGAAGATCCTTCTGATCGGCCTGCAGGTAGAAAGAAGGGTCTCGGAAGGCACGAGCCATCCCCAGTTTCTGATGACGATGGCGAGGAGCATAGCGAAGGTGAAGGTGAAGGCGAAGGTGAAGGTGAAGGCGAAGGTGAAGGTGAAGGCGAAGGTGAAGGTGAAGGCGAAGGTGAAGGTGAAGGTGAAGGCGAAGGTGAAGGTGAAGGCGAAGGCGAAGATCAACTTGATGACAAAGACGGAGATGAGGTTGAAGATGAAGTTAACGGTGAAGACAAAGAAGCTGAAGTGGAAGACGAAGACGAGGATGAAATTGCACTCAAACCCAAACAAAGTGACGCGCAGCTCCAACACCACGACGACGACGCCACAGACCAAAGCTCCTCCTCCGATCTCTCTTCCGACGACGCCCAAACCCACATCTACCTCTCCAAACTCCCGCAAAAGCGGCCCCTTCAACCCTCGCCTGGACCACCCACTCCATACCCACGCCTAAGGAGCCAAAGCCCACCTCCGAGCTCCTCGCCCATCCCTGCACCGCGCGAGGTACAGCACGACGCGCGCGCCTGGGCCGCACCCAGCTTCCTCACGCGGCAAATCGCGCGAAAGGTGGCGAGTTCCGGAGGGAGCACGCCGACGCCTGCGTTGCGCGCGTCTGGGTCTGGGCTCGTGCGTCGGGCGCCCGTTCCAGAGCAGCAGGCGGGCCAGAGCAAGACGAGCTCCACCTCCGAGACAGAGAAAGCCGCCCCGGACAAGCTGAAGCGCGTTCTCTCGTCTTCGGAAGCACACACCAGCTCAAGTTCATCGCAGCACTCACATCCCGTTTCTGAGATGGAGAAGGCGTCCCAAACTTCTGGGACAATGGTACAGCGCGCTATCAAACGCACGCTCGCCTCCAGTGCACACGTAAATATTGATCTAGTACATGATACTATGAAGCACGACTCGGAGGCCGCAGATAGCAAGAAGGGAGGTGAAAGCTCCGACACTGTTCCTCCTGTCAAGGCTTCGACCTCCAAGCAGCTCCCAACTAATCAAGCCGTTTCAAAGCCCACGAAGGCCCCCAACCCCCCTGCTCGACCAGAGGCTTCAAGTTCCAAAACACCCGCAGTCACACGTCGTCCTCCTCCTAATGTACAGGCGTCGACCTCCAAACCGCTCCCAACTAACCAAGCCATATCAAACCTCCCGAGCGGCCCCCACCCTCCCGCGGGCAAACTCACCAAACCCAACCATCCTCCCGCACAAGCGTCAACTTCCGCGCCCAAACACCGCGACGGTCCTCCCGCAACGGAAGCTACAACCTCCAAACGGACCTTACCCCCTCCCCCCCGATCCTCTTCATCTCACCCGCAACCCCGCAACCCCCAAAAACGCCCCCTCACCGAAGTTACCAATGACTCTCAGTCGTCCCAATCACAATCACAAGACGCCTCACGCCCCACCAAGCGCCCCAAACGCACCCGTATGAGTCTACACACCATGTTGGACATCGTGTTGGAGGGCGTGCCGCTCACGGAGGCCGAGGGCGTGCCAGGGAGGCCGAGGGTTTTGAGTTGGGAGGGCCTTGCGGGGGTGTTGTTGAGGGTTGTTGAGGAGAGGGAGAGGAAGGGGAAGGAGAGGGCGTGGGATCAGTGAGGGATGTATTTCTAGCTGATGCGGATCTTTGTGGACACTGAACAACTGGCCTGGACATGTATTAAGATATAATGGTGGTTCCCACCTCGAGTCGATTGCAGTTCTTTGATGCTTGGTGTTTTTCGAAATCTCACAATTTGGTTGGCCCGAGTCCGCACATCGGCCCAAGCCCAGAGACGAAAGACGCACCACGAAGCGCCGCTCCCTTACAAGCTAGAAAAGTTGAACACGATCTTTTTACATGTATATTGCGCATGCAGCCAGGAGAGACAACCCAATAAGAGTGCAGAATGTGGCGTTTACGTATATACACTTTAACGCATTGCTACGTACATGCAATAAGTCAAGCAAAGAAATCATACCGCAGAACAAGCGCCCATCTTGTTAGACGCCCGATGCCCTCCGAGAAGCTTGTACGCCGCGGCGCAGATCTACGCACACACAGGCGGGAGCGGGTGATCCGCGCACGGGAGCGCTTCTCCTCGGGACTCTGGTACCGGAGGAGCGCCGTACTACTACTACGCACTGTCGTAAATTATATCAACACTATACTCTTACTACAGTCGATTACAAGAGACTATTAGATACCAACAATCTCCCTCCCTGCCTCCTCGAATTTCTCAATACGACACCGGGCCCTCGCCAGCCTTTCCCGCAATATCAATGCACACCCGGGCTCGAACTTGCACGCCGCACTAGGCGGCCAGAGGCGTGGTGTGATACGAACTGCTCTGCCAGATGACAAAGACGTTGACAAAGACAAGGGATCCTTACATAAAGATGTGCGAGTGTGTTGGTTCAATGGTTGCTCCCACCACCATGGCCACGCTTGCATTCTTACTTTTCTTTGTTTTCTAGCTACAGGAGCCTGAGAAGAAACAGGAGATGGAGGCCGGGACAAGCATTCGGGGTTCGGTTCTACGGATACATACATCAAGAGATGAGGAAGAAGACGGAGGAGTACGGAAGGGTAGCAAGGCAAGTGCGTGTGGGGGCGGTACCAAGGCTAACGATATCAACAGAAAGAAAAAGAAAGTCGCCAAAAAAAAAAACAGATGGTTCATCACTCGGTCTTCGAGTCTTCTCCCTGTCCCACCCTCCCCTCATTCTTCAACTCATTAACAACAGCCTCCAAGCTCCTCGTGGCCTCTTCCAACTGCTGTGCACCGTCCTGCTGCTGCTGCTGTGCATGTTGCTGTTGTTGCGGAGGGATGATTTGGGACTGAGAAAGTGCAGCACGCAAGGCAGCGTTCTCGACACGGAGCTGATCGACAATGACGCGGCATTCTTCCCAGCGGCGATTAGCCTCGTCTGCGGAGGACAATGCGGCATCGAGGAGCTGGGAGCGCGATTCGAGGGCTTTGACGTGTCTGGATAGGATAAGAGATGAGTTCGAGACAAAGGTGAGTGAAACAACACGTACTGGTCTCGTCTTTCGCGAAAGGCGCGCTGGGCTTTACGGTTTTGCTCTGCGCGCTTGCTGGAGGAGAGTGCGCGACCTGCTGCCGAGTTCGGCGGGGGCGATCCGCCGGGCTGCTGTGTTGGGTCCTGTGGGGGTGGTGGTGGGATACCCCCAGGAGAAAAGTCGTAATGATAACCAGGAGGAAGAGGGTGTTGCATTGGGTGCATCATAGGGGGGAGGACGTGATGCATTTGTGGAGGTGGAGGGCCTGAAGGGGGTGGCTGTTGTTGTTGTTGGGGCTGCTGCGGGGGCTGGGGTTGTTGTTGTTGTTGGTCTGGGACGGACTCTGGGGGAGTCTTGCGTTTGCGGGTGTTTGTTCTTTGAACTACCTGATTATCGTCTTGTGAGAGACGCATTGTCTGGACGGCAGCACCGCCATTGGCAGCGTCGGCTGTTGCACTGAATCCTAGCATTCCAAAGAGATGTTGTTGAGAGATTACTAAGAGGCTGAGTAAGAGTTGTCACGCGTGACATAGTAACATCGTTGTTCAATAAACATGTTTGTCGTCGTCGGCGTAGTACGCAACAACCAAGTCTGGGTTATTTTTGTATTCAATATAGTAATAATGAACGAAGGAAGGATGACGATGGCTTTGAGTAACGAAATGTTTTTGAGAGGCTAGAATAAATGATGTGACATGATAATATTGAAATTGCCGTGACTCGTGTTCTTGTTCTTGTGCTTCGATGAGCTCTACGCCTTCAAACCAAAAACAGTCTCTCAGACAACGTCTCTTTTCAAGTTCAAGTAAAAAAGGAACAGTTCATAATGAACTACAACAACCCAATCACCCCCTCGAAAACTCTGCAAGTACAAGCAGTGAGTCTGATCCTATCTTCTAGTCACCTATAATAACACCTCGCAGGCACACTAGCACCCCCCGATGATGCACCTCCTGACATTGACCGCGAGCAATCCTCAGTCAACGCCACTCTCACCGCCCGCAGAGTTCCCTTCTACAGACGCATCACTGCCTCCGACGACGCAACAACAACCAAACCCCCTCGCCCATCCCGCTCCCGCTCTCCCCACACACGCCACCAACGTCCCTCCCTCTTCGCCCGCGTAGTCCACCGTGTCGTACCATGCGTAACACCCGACCCCGCTCTCCTAGCACCCGACATCGATTCTGCCCTTTCCCCCCAAGACCCGCCCACCGACGCGGACGACACCCTCGTGTCTGAATCCTCAAAGGACCCAGCAGAGATGCACGAGATTGCAGTCGTGCCTACACTGACCGTGCGCAGTGCCCCCGCCCTCGAGTCGGAAGTCATCATCACCCCGCCCCCCAGTGCGCGCGACGAGACAGGCCTCACATCTGGTGCCGTACAGCCCCCGGGCTCTACCGGTACACCCACTGGCTCACCCGCACGTACCCTCAGCGACGGGAACGAGTCCGACGGCTCGGCCGAGGAAGAGGACTATGCCGACGTGCCAATGGAGGACGACGAAGAGGCCATGATCCGTAAAGGCGGGTCTGGCATTCCTATTGGACCGGTCAGTGTCCCCCTTCTGTGCTTCAACTTTAGTTACTGACATACAACCGACAGGACGGCCGCGAGCAGCCGCTCCTCCCCCCGCTCCTTCCCGAGCACGCAGGGCGAAAATGCCTCGTACTCGACCTCGACGAGACCCTCGTCCACAGCAGCTTCAAGGTGCGTCCTCCTTTCCATCCTAGCCACAAACACACTTTCTGACAATGAATTTGGTTGTTCGCCCCCAGGCGGTCCAACAAGCCGACTTTGTCGTCCCCGTCGAGATTGAATACCACTGGCACCACTTCCACGTCCTCAAGCGTCCGGGTGTAGACGACTTTCTCAAGCGCATGGGCGAGATCTACGAAGTCGTCGTCTTCACCGCGTCTTTGTCCAAATACGCCGACCCAGTCCTCGACATCCTCGACCCAACCCACACAATCACGCACCGTCTCTTCCGCGAATCGTGCGTCTCCCACCGGGGCAACTACGTCAAAGACCTCTCCCAGCTTGGTCGCCCTTTAGCATCCACCCTAATCCTCGACAATTCCCCTGCATCCTACATATTCCACCCGCACAACGCGGTACCCGTCTCGAGCTGGTTCAATGATCCCCACGATGCGGAGTTGTCGGACCTGGTCCCGTTTTTGAGGGATTTGAGTGAAGAGGTGGTGGGGGATGTTAGGGGGGTGTTGGACGGGGCGAGGTAGGGCCATAAGTGCGTCGCGTATCTCGATGCAGCAGTGCCCCCCCGCCCGCCCGGAGGATCGGGCTAGCCAGCCAGATGGATGGCACACGCACATACCACACACCACACGAACCGCAATATACCCGCAAGTCCCCTCCCTACCCTCCGGCCGACCCGCTCTATACACCCGACTTGCGCCCTTGTACCACCCACCCACATTTACACGTTCACGCCCACGCCGGACCACGCATCGCTCCCAACGCATTGTTACACCCAGGCCAAACACGCTCCTTTCCCATTCCCCATTCCCGCTCTTTTTATCTGTTACATCTGGCTCGATCTTTCTATCGCTCTTTATCTCTCCCCACAACTAACGACTACCCCACGGAAGGAAAGGAACCCCACTCCCAAGGAAGGAACCCACACTACCCACCATCTACCCCACATATTTATCATTTCATCTCCCGCAACGCACCTTGCATCGCACCGGGTCGGATTCCCCGATCCCTTACATTTATCCTGGTACATATACCACCAGCACGCTGTGACTCCCACTGCTGCTGCTACTGTTTGTTCTACTTACCCCACCACTGACCCGCCCAACACGCAACATATACACCATACACATACCTGGTTTCCTTTTCTTCGTATCGTTTCGTGCACCTTACAAACCTTACGCCCGGTTCCGTTTTACACAGCTACTACGTATACGTTTATGCTATATCTTATATATGGCTACGCACCGTACGGGCGCGGTGGACGACCTTTGTGGTATGACCCGTCACGACCTTTATACATTTTTTTTAACAATTTTGTTGTTTGGGGGATACTTGTGACGATTAAGCTCGTCCCCTTTTTGATAAGTATTGGACTTTGACTTTGACTTACTTTACTGACACGCTTGAGTTCATAGCTGTCTTGCAGTGGAATCCAGTACTTACTCTGATCAAGACTTCACAGAGAAAAAAAAAAGTTCCAAGGACGTTTTGGCCCGACGCGTTCAAATCCGCCGCTTGTCCGCCACACGTGTTCCACAGACTCCTGGGTCAGGCTACGAGTCCCAACGTAGAGGATGCTCCTCGACTCATATTACTTAAAAGTAAGTACTTGTTCGCGAATTTCTCTCAACGTTCCTGGACTCACCAAGCGCACCGTCACGGGTATTCCATGGCGGGCATGCCGCTTGCCTTGTTTAGGATGCCATTCAGAATCTGAGAGGCTGAATTCAACACCAATCCCGTCGTTAAAAACATTGGCCCTGTCCCCCCTTGGAGCTTGTTCGTCCCAGTTTACCCTATAGCCTGCCTATAGTACATCGGGACTGCTTGGGGACTCGGACCGCCTTATCTTCCGACGAGTGGCGAGATAGCGAACACTTTAATTAAATCATTTCAATCTGTAGATACATTTCTCTATTGCGCTTCTATGGGTTATAAAACCTGAATAATTGGTATGGCTAGAACCAACGTAGTCGACATCGATGCTCTAGTAAGCAGTACGACCAGACGACTTCTGGCCCCTCTATTTGAAGGTGTACCAACGCAGCCTCGTCTGTGGTCTGTGGATGGGTTGAGGCAGAGCAATGTAGGCGAACACTCAACTACTGTGAGCTTCTGAAAGTGTCCACCAAGATTCCGCCGGGGTCAACCATACGTCCAAGGACGTCGTCCGTCAACTCGCTGCGCGCGATTTGGATTTTTGATACACGGGGAAAAGGGGGAAGAGGTACTTTGGATTGTAAGGCGCTCAAGGACTTGTCGGGGAGGGATGTGGAAACCGCAAATCCGAGGGAGTGCACTGACTGAAGGCATGCCAGCTCGATCAACTCGATCAACTCGTCTTGTCCGTACGACTGGCACACCATCAACTCTTGTGGTGTACATACGGAGCGGGCCACGAAGCGCTCGGAGACTCGAACAGTCGTTTGGCTGAGGGGACCGAAGATGTGTCAATGAAGGAAAGGTAAAGTACTCGAAAAGGTTTGAAGGGTCACCAAACCCGATGGCTAGCGAGTGAAGGTTATTGTTAGTGGCGCCGGGTATGTAGGCGGTGGTGTCAGATTACGCTCAAGGCTCGAAGACGACCTCCTCAATATGCGATAAACATACCAACAAGGCTGAACACGATTTCGCATCAAACAAGGACATTGCGTCGGACTTCCTGAGGTTTGGCCATTGAAAATTTGTGATGCTGATGGGTAGTGACAGGTCCCAGGATAGGTGGCGAAACGGAATTGAGGCCAGCACAGGAACGACTCGTCATCCGCTTAGCCTCATAGTATTGCCTGGTCCTCAACGTTTGATATAGGCTCTCCTCAACAACGGCAGGCTGCATCCGCAGAGTGATAAAAGCTTTTCAAAGATCTTGGGTTGCAGCTCAAACATTACAAATTCCCACTGCCACTGATCAGCGTGCGCGAAGGACCAGAGCGGTGTCGGATTCCGGGTAGCCATTGTCGGAAAAACTGATAGTCAGAGGAGCGCCACAACGGCGTTCAAGCCAGAGACGATATAGCGTCATATTCGTTGTTTGCCCCACAAAATACGCGTTGAAATGTCGACAAAAACACCGGAATAGCTGTTGCAATAGCCCTCCACAGTACGCAGACCTGGCAGAGAACCATAGGTGTTTGATCAACCCAGGGCCGTTCAGCCGGCCGCGCGCAAGGAAAGCTCGAGGCAGTAGACAAAAACGAGGCCTAAGGGTTCTGCTGGGAAATAATTGATATGCGGCTCTGTGACTGTCATGGACGAGTCTGAGTCTTTGGTGTTGTCTTGACATGAGGTAGATGAATCTGGTGGATCTGGGTCGTGTCAAAGGCGCCCTCGGAGCCTAGAGTGGGTCTGCCGTGGCATCGTCCGCTTCCTGGCCAAAGGGCCAAGAAGCCATTTCAAGCGCTGCATGATGGTTGTGATAGCTTGCGGAGAGTCGTTTATGCAAGGGCATGGGTATATAATATTCATAATAGTGCCATTGATTCTGAATAAGGGGCTCTTGCCATGACAGCCGTTCCCGTTCCATCTCCTGACGCCGTGGCCGCGAACAGCTTGAGCTGGTGACGTTAAGGAGACGTGAAGTACAAGGGATCCTGAACAGATTCAGACACAAGTGCACTTATGATCCTTCTCTCCAGGATCACTGAGAAGTCGAGTTTTTTCAGAGTACAGTAGATGTCGGTTGAACGGTACTTATGTCGAATGAGGTAAAAAAGGAGCCCAGCAGGACTAGCAGAGAGTAATTGGTGAACAAATAGGCAAGGAAGTTGATCGATCAAATAATCAACAAGCATTTGCGATCAAACTCCCGGTAATTATAGGCTTGTCACTGACCACCACGATGGCCAAAGCCACTTCACCAACGTCAGACGCGCCCTTGCCACGTCCAAAGAAGTGTACGCACCTTCTACTCACCGTATCTACCCTAATTTACTTTTATCATCACACTTAGCTCAATCCCCCGTAGTGCGCTACTACCTCGTCGCCTTCAACATCCTCTCCGCACTCGGCTGGACATACCTCCTCATCCTCACTGTCGCGCACCTCCTCAATATCGATGGGCGCTCCGCTGGTGCGCCGGCAGAATCAGCTACTGCTTCCTCGGCCTTCACCCGAGTGCTGCAGTCGCTGCCATTCCTTAAGTCTCCTGGTGCACCGTTGAGCTTCGAGGCTCGGCTTCCGGAGGCCCTGCGACCGGTATACCGCCGTGCAGGCACAGCGTACGTACGCCTTGGTACGCCCACAGCTTTGGTACAGAGCCTCGCGCTCATGGAGGTGGCCCATGTCCTCCTTGGATGGGTTAAGAGCCCTCTGCCCACAACCGCAATGCAGGTCGCTAGTCGCCTCTACATCGTTTGGGGGATCGTTGAGCAATATGCCGATGTACGTCTAAACTTCTTTCTTTTTCCTTCCGTCCTACTTTCGATTTTTTATATACTTTAAGAATTAACACTGAATACATCCTAGGTCCGCACGAGCCCCATCTACACCTCCATGCTCCTCTCATGGTCGCTCACCGAAGTCATCCGTTACTCCTTCTACGCGCTTTCCCTACTTTCACACTCCTCGTCGCTCATCACGTACCTGCGTTACACAACCTTCTACGTGCTCTACCCGACTGGCGCATCCTCCGAAGCGCTGCTCATCTACGCGACGCTACCTCGTGCATCACCCGTGCCAGGGTGGCGCTCGTGGATCGACGGCATGTGGACGCTCGGCGACTATGCACGTGGGGTGCTGTTCCTTATTTGGTGGCCCTGTGCGTTGTACTTTCTATATCCTCTCTGCCCTTGACCTGAAATTGTGTACAGGCCTATATATCATGTATACATACATGATGTCGCAGAGGCGCAAGGTTCTCGGCAGCAAGGGCAGGAGACCCGGCTCAAAAGGCGAGAAGGCGAATTGATTTAGAACCGAAGACGAATACCCGACACCGGAATATCTACAGATCATATTCTTGTTTATGAAAGCCCTAGACCTCACGTCTACGGGAAGAAAAAAAAAAGATAGATCCGCTTCTCGTGGAATCGCTCTTAATCACTTCGCAATGAGTCTCTTCGAAAAAGTCCGCCCCATAAGCAAGTTACATTGATCAGGCATATTGATTTATAGATCGCTAACTAATACAATTATCAACAAGATCCCACCCCCTTGCCAAGTCTCAGGGAAAGCACAACAGGAAGCTCTCCCTTCCTGATCACATAAAAATCACACAACTCAGCCTCCCAGCGTCTGCTATTATACTCAGGCGCAAACCTCACGTCGAACTGCTTCAGTACGGCAAAAATGACAGCCCTCAGCTCCTGCATAGCAAGTTTCTTGCCGATACAGTCGGCAGGCCCGTGCGAGAACGGGAGAAACGCTGCTGTGTTATGCACGATGCGCGCTCGGTCCGCGAATATTTCGGGCTCAAGAGCGAGCTGGCGCTCTTCAGGCAGCCAGCGCTCTGGGACGAAGCTTTCCGGCAGAGGACTGAAGTTTCGTGCGTCCCTTTGCATGGTGTAATTGTGGACGTTCGTCGTGGTGCCTTCCGGGATGTAGCTGCATAATGATCACATCAGTTGGGTTCTTTTTGAGGTGGGCAAGTAAGCACATACTGGGATCCAAGCATGTGGCTGCCGCTTCCAACCAAAGGCGACCGCATACTGCCACTGAAGAGAGGGGCAAGCACACGGAATGTCTCGTTTCTGTTGTACATTTAGCCATGAAGCTCTCATCGCAAAGTCAACAACATCGCGCACATTACTGCAGAAAGATAAGGCAGCTGAGCCAACCCAACAAAATCATTCGCAGCCAATCCGGATTCGTCGATCTCGGCTTGCAGACGGGCATAGGCAACCGGGTGGGCCATGAGGTGGTAGAACACGTTACAAAGGGCGGCAGATGTGGTGTCTGATCCGCCCACGATCACAAGATACACGTCGCTTGCGACTTGCTCAACAGGAGGACGCGTAGCCTCGAGGCGGCCCTCGTCTGCCTATTGGGATTTAGCCAGGCGGTACAAGAAGTTCAACACGGATGGGCCTACTTACCAAATGGTAGAATAAATCTCTGCTGGCAGACCCATTCTTGAGCCGCGTGAGTACGCGCTGAAGGGTAAACTTCCTGAATCGCGTCGTCTTTTCCGCTACGCCTGGAATTTTGTTGATGATTTCTGGTAGCCAGGGCATAATACCATTGACCAAGAAAATACTGAAAAATTCAAATTCAAAAAGGTTGAAGTATTCCGCAAGAAATAAAACACTTACGGCTGTATTTTTTGCATCACGTCCCGCAGACCGCCTATATCCTGATTCTGCATCATCTCAATTTCGTTCCCGAATCTGCTGCACTATCAGCCAAAGCAGCAGCCAACAGACAAAAACACTCACGCGATGTCGTTCATGATGTCATAGCTATTTCAAGATGTATCCGTTCATATCGAAATGTTCAAACTTGGGATTGAACAAACTCACGCAAACCAGCTGATCCACTTAGCCATATCAACTGTCTTCCCACACTGGCGAGTAAGATGGTCCACCAGTTGATCAACACGTCGGTTTATGATTGGCTGGTACGACCGCAAAGCGTCAGGGGTGAAACCCCTGCCCCAAACTTGGCGAAGTCGCGCATGGGCCTGGGGATCCCGCCGGCCAACGAGGGACCGAAATCCTTTCTGGTGCGCAAACCGCCCGTCCCAATCTGCAAGCTGGGTTAATTCTCATGCGAGCCTTACATCAATATGTCCTCAACGTACAACTGGCTTTGGGCATACCGCCCACTCCCATCATCGGTGCGATGACGTCGGGAGTGCAAAACGACAATTCGTTTGGACCTGGCTCAGGGTTTGTTATCAGCTGAGCGGCGGTTACGAGGAGTATCACAAACCTGTCCTAACAATATCCCCGTAACGCCGGTGCAACTCGTTGTAATAGATGTGTTGACGTCCGCCGTACGCCTTATAAGCAAACCAGAGCTTAGAGACCTTGCAGACGAGTGGCCCAGGGTAGTTTGCGAGGGGGTGAAATGGGGAGATTCGATAGGCCACCGTGCAGGCAACGAGGCTGATTAGATAGATGGACCAGGTCGCGAGGACAGCCAAGAATTCCCAAGAAAGATGAGGGCTGAGCAAGGGGGTCAAAATGAGGGGGGTCCAAACAAGAAGGATAGAATGCCAAATTAGTTTTCGTGGTTCACATTTTCTGTACACAATGTGGGCGACCTGCGCACGCACGAAGTGCAATGTCAGTTAAAATGAATATACTAGGAATTCTTGGAGATGGAACTCACAACTCCACATAATAGTACATCCAGCATTGACGAAGGCAATGAATACATGGTTGTTACACTGGTACGCAAGCTGTTCTCGCGTTCATGTTTTGGCTGAGTGTGGAATCTGGATGGCGTTAAAATGATCCAGATGTCAAAGGACCCAGCCATCGGCGAAGATAGACAGCTGCCTTGATTAGTGACCTCGGACCTACCTTGGCTTCTAAGAATAGCAAATTTAGCGCCGTTGCTACGCGTCCTGAGTCGGCGCAGGTCTTCGCAAGTGGGTCGATGAGTGTTCGGGAGAGAACAGGCTTGGATGATTCGAACAAGGGTCTTTCCAAGTATATAATGTGCTCATATAGCTAGGCAAGCGTTGAGGACGTTGTGGGCCCAGCCATCGGAAGAGCAGAGTGACCGTGTAGTTCAATCAGATCATCAGTCTCTCGTTTTCTCCCTGTAGTAACTAGTTTTCCCCCGCACCCCCTCGTGTACCTGGGATATGCCTTCGGTGAATCAGTAAAGTCCGCCAGAAGTTTGCAGGGTGTCGACGCCAGGGTCGCGCGCGAGGGAGAACTCTCAAGTAGAACTGGTAAATATCAAATACAAGTGCCTGGCTTCGGACATTAACGGACCGCAGCAGCTAAAGATTAGATTAGATGTCGTCTGACCTTAAAATGGCAAATAATTCGTCTGGCACAGTATCATATCAGATTAGATTGCGATTTCAAACGCCGTCATGTCTTGTCCACGTGACATTTCAACTTACACACGTCTCGCTTCGGAATCGGACAACTCTTTGACTTTGAGGTCTCCGATTCGAAACTTGTTCTGCGCCTCACTCTGATCACCCAGCTCTGCGATGGCATCTGTAGCATCCATAACCCGTCAGATAGATAGGCTCGACATCGCCTCAACTTCCAGGACAACTCATGCCACAACCGCACGGCCCCTCTCGAAACAAACCAGTACAAGCCAACCCCCTGTCTCGAAGCTCTTGACAAAATACGCAGCCCCAAACCCTTTTACAAAACCAAAACCTGTCTTTCCTTCTTCGTCTCTTCGACATCCAGCTCAGCTGGAGAAGCAGCCTGCACCGGCAGATGATGCGCAATCCACGATTGATATCGGAACGTATGACGGAGGACTCGAAGCTGTCAGCGAGGGGAAGGTAGTCACTGGTGAGGCTGCAGAGACCTTGGCCCTTGACTCTAGTGTGTCAGGGTACGTTGCTTTCTCTCACCTTCCCTAAGAGCGTCATAACAAATACGGTCCCGTAGAAAGCACCGCACACGCGAATGGCACCTGAGCGACTTCGACCTCGGGAGGCCCCTCGGCAAAGGCAAATTTGGGCACGTCTACATGGTGCGCACCAAAGCCGCACCGAAATACATCGTCGCCCTCAAGACCCTGATCAAATCCGACATCGTTGCCAACGGTGTCGAGAAGCAAGTCCGGCGCGAGATTGAGATCCAGCAGAACTTGCGGCACCCGAATGTACTCCGTCTGTACGGATACTTCCATGACTCGACCCGCGTGTTCCTCATGCTCGAGTTTGCGGGTGAGGGCGAACTGTATAGGCGGCTTAGCAAGGTCGGCCGCTTCTCTGACCGCCGCAGCTCGAGGTACATATACCAGATGACGGACGCACTGAAGTACCTGCATTCTAAGCATGTTATTCATCGAGATATCAAGCCAGAGAATCTACTACTAGGTCTGAATGGGGAGCTGAAGATCGCGGACTTTGGATGGAGCGTGCATGCTCCGGGGAATCGGAGGACAACAATGTGTGGAACGCCAGATTATCTACCCCCAGAGATGATCAAGGGGAAGCCTCATGATGAGAAAGTCGATCATTGGGCCCTTGGTGTCTTGACATATGAATTCGTGGCTGGTGCGGCACCGTTCGAGGCCAGTAGCACTACCGGTGTGTTGCTACGAATCCCCCTTCTGACCTGCTCTGATTGTTCCCGTCAGCAAAATATGACCGCATCGTGGCCGTTGACTACAAAGTTCCTGCATTTGTCTCCGTTGAGGCGAAGAATCTCATTTTCAAGGTCAGTGTAATAACGTACTTCACCATCTCTACCTTTTGTTGAGCGTTGGTTACAGCTCCTCAAATACGACCCAACACAAAGGATTGCTCTTGCCGATGTCCTTCAGCATCCATGGATAGAGAAGTATAGACCGTGAGAGCCCGCGACCGCGGGTTATTATGGCCTCAACTTGCAGGGAATTTCTTTTACGCCTATGTATTACTTCATATCTGGACTCTTCTGATCCCTAGTGTAGCTGCAACCTTAGGTTTAGACTTTGTTGTATCCGTATGTAATTCACTTTCATTTTATGATCATCGTTTCTGCCTTGCTTGTTGTTGCTTGGAGATGGACAAACGGGGATAACAACCATCGAAGTAAATTCCGATCTGAAAGGTACCATGCCTTGAGCATTGTCATCTCAACAACAACTCTCTCTGAGACTCACTAGCGGCTGGAGCCTCTGTTGTTCGCAACCTCTCACACGACAGCGCGGTAGAGCGCATTCAGTGCACCTAGATGGCTTCGGACCAACTCGCTGCATCTCACGCCAACAATGGCCCACCCGAGGTGAACATTGCCTTCGTCGTCGAGTCTTCTCTGAACGTGGCCAACGACTGGGTTCGCATCCTGATGGAATACGTCTTCCCCATGCTGAGGCGCCTGCTTGAAGTTCACGTCGGCTCCAAAGTACGTCGCCGTCCTCTCGCACTCAAACCATGACTAAGATGGCGACAGCCTCGCCTGGCGTTTATCACATACGCGATGGCCGACACGCTCCCCTCTCCCCTGCTCTGCAAGCGTTTCTTCATTGAAAGCCCGCCAGTGACAAAAGAGATGAAAGAGTCTCCTACAAATCTCGGCATCGGCTCCACGAATTCCGGGGGTCAACGCGGGATGGCCGCACTTGAGGGCCTCGTTGCGGCGATCGAGGTATGGTCTTGTTCTCGAACATTGTCCGATCACTCACTTGATACAGTTCTTCGATGTACTTATGTCTGTCCTTGGCCGACATCGACAATACGTCAACCATATATTCCACATCGCGAGCGCATCCCCCGATTCATCTGTTCACCCACGTTGGAACGACTCTCCAAACTTCGACTCCATCACATGGGAGGCAATGCCCGCTGAACTCAAAAAGGTTTGTTCTGCTCCTCGGTTCTCGACTTCTATATTGTGCTGATCCATATCCACTTAGAGAAATATCAGTTTCAGCACAATCAACCTGGTGCCGAATTTGAAGCGCTTCTCTGAGCTTCATTCTACGGCATGCAATCTTGTTTTGAGCGGCCCCTCGTGTAACTGACTATACTATAGGCTTCCCCAGGGGCTCCCAAAGAACCATTCTTCCCAACAAGACCATCACATTCCGTTTTCCTCGCCGGATTCCCAATGTCTCCGCAGAAACGTATGTCACTATTATACCCGATCGGATGCATCCTAACCATCTCAAACACAGCGTCTATCAAACGCCCCTCAGACACACATACCACCCCAGACCCTAAACGTGCTCGACTGGCGCCTCCTGTCGATGTCTCTCCAAAAGTCCAAACGCCCAATACGCCCTCAACACAGCCGAAACCATCCCCCATTCTCCCACCACAACCCAAACTGCAGCCACCTACCCAACCTCAACACCAACCCCCACCTCAGGTGCCAGTACCAGCGTCCGCTCCAACCGTGGTCCCAAACTTTCCCCAGATGTCAGGCAATGCTCCACAAAACCCCCAATTAGCAGGTTACAACCTTCCGAACGTGCTAGCCGCAGCAAAGACTGTGGAAGAGCAGATTCGCGGGCTCCACGCCAATATACAGATCGCTCAGAACAAGGGAAACACAACACAGCTTGGGGAGCTTATGCAGGAGCTTCAGAAGAAGCAGGCATTGCAGCAAAGGTTCAAGGCCGTTTTATACAGCTTCAAAGCACAGCAACAGGCACAGGCTGCACAGGCTCAGCTGAAGAGTGCCAACCCCGGCCAGAACCAAGACGCACCCGTCCCACAGGCAAATATCCCACCAAGCCAGCCTGGGATGGAGCAACAAGCGCTCTCTGCAATGATGCACCAGCGCACTGCGAGTGGGTCAGGACCTGCTCCCGGGCTTGGACCTGGACCAGGTCCAAATCCGGGCCCACCGCGTGGGCCAATGCCTCCCCAAGGTGGGAACATTGGCATGGCTGCTCAGATGCAACAAATACAGAAAATGGCCGACCTGCAGCAGCGAGCGCGGATACAGCCAAACATGCCCGGGCCGTCAAACACAAACGCAGGTATGCAGCCTGCTGGCCCTCCACAATCCCATCTCGGGCCTCCCGTTGACCAACGCCCCCCAACCAAAGGGCCGAACTCCATCTGGCAAGGCTCGCTGTCGTTCTCTGGAACGGACACACAAGGTATCAAGAAAGATACGGTTGTGTGGGTGATAGGGACTTCGCCCAATCCGGCAGAAAGCAGGTTCGTTTGGATCATGAGCGTTCAAGTCTCTCTGCTCACCCACTTTCTATTCAAATAGTCGGACAGAGACTTGGCCGAGCGCGATGCCCCTTCAACCGGCAAATAGGGCTGCGGTACCTCTCACAGACCTTCAAGCCTGGATACATCACCACCGGCCCATACTTTGTACATTTGCGCCCCAGACGCACGGTATCGCGGACCCAGTTGGGAACGAGGCCAATTTCAAGGCTTTGACTACTTTATTGATCCAACGAAAGGCTGTGAGGACCTTGAACATTACTGCCTACACTGAGACACTAATTCCGAGTTTCTAGTATGCCGTCTCGGCCTGGACACTTCCTTCAGGCGAACAAGGAAACAACATCCTCTTCTTCCCCGTCAATATCAACAGCTTGGGTGCTGCTTGCTTCCCTGTGACAGGACTTCCTGAACTGCCCAGACCGTCGCAGCCCCAGCCTCAGCAAATGCCAAATCTGCTCGCCCTCGACCTCAACAATCCAGATCTCCGCGCACGGCTACAGGCTATGTCGATAGAGCAAAGAGAGCAATTTATGAAGCAATTCAAACAGCAGCGAGCGCTACACGTACAGCGGATGATGTCACAGCAGAACGCTGGTAATAATCCTGGGGCCAACAATGCGCTCATGGCGATGAATGGTATACCACAACAAAACCAGCAGATGCAGCAGCCACAGCAACAACAGCAACAACAGCAACAACACCTCGACATGGGCTTCGTCGGCAATGTTCACCCTCCAGGGAATTATGGTGGCATGGGCATGATGAACACCATGGGACTCGGACAGCAACAGCAGGCCATGATGGCCGGGATGCCTCGACCTGTCAACGCAGGAATGCGGAACCCAATGCCTCCAAACATCAACTATGAGATGATGCAGTCTTTCATGCAACGGAATCTGGACGGTGGAGGGATGGGGCAATAACGCCAACATCAGATGAGTATCAGGTCGCAATTTTAGGTTATTTTTATCGTGTATACCTCTTGTAATACCTAGTTATTGTATAACACTCGTATGTAGTTGTGAGCGACACTGACAATGACATTGTCACTTGCGGGCCTGCCGCCCACTTGTCAAGGACACACGATGCTATTTATAGGTGCCTGGTGTAGCCCTTTAATAGCGGCCATCTTGAGGACGAACGCCAGATCCAACGTTAATCACCCACAACCACGATGGACGCCACGGCTCTCCTCGCCCATATCCTGTCACAGACTAAGCAGAATGTCGATTTCCTGATATCACAAAAGCAAATCACACCTGAGATTGGCCACGAGATTCTCGCTAAGCTTCCCAAGCCACATTCGCCAGCAGAAGCATCGCTTGTCAAGCAGACCCAGAATCTGGCGATCTCTCCACCACCTGCTTCCCAACCTCCCGTAGCTACACATGCGTACAATCAAAGCCAGTCCTACTCGGCTCCTCCTCACCAAACTCCGCCGGCTGCGGCAACGCTTCCTCCCGGCGTCTTATTTCGCGCCAAGGCAAATTGGGGCTACAATGAACAAGGACAGGTAGGAGATCAGATCAGATCCAAAAATTTCAGTTGAATCTAATACGCCGCCCAGAATCCAGGCGATCTCTCTTTCCGTGGAGGAGATATAATCGATATCATAGCCGAAACAAATGCCGAATGGTGGACAGGTCGCCACAATGGCAGAGACGGCATCTTCCCCTCAAATTACGTCGAAAGAGTCGCAGCATCAGCTGCTCCCCTTCCTGCCCACAATGCATACTCCCCGCCACCAGTCAGTATGCCGCAGTATGGGGCTACTTCACCCAGTTTCCCTTCTTATTCACCACCCGCGGCGCATGGCGGTTACGCACCACCGGGAGGATATGCGCCACCAGCCCAGTTCCCGCCAGGCTATGCAACACCCACTGGATATGCTCCGCCTAGTGGATACAACGGGCCCCCTCCTCCAGGCCAACATACACCTTACGGTGCACCCCCTGGTGCCCCAGCAGGACATGCAGCACCAGGCAAGGAGCACAAGGACAAGGACAAGAAGAAAGGCAAAGACCATGATAAATCATCGAAAAACAAGTTCGGTGGCCTGGGCGACAAAGTAATTGTTGGATCTTCTGTCTTCTTGAATACCACTGATGTTTGCATATAGATGGCACATGCCGCTGCCGGAGGTGTTGCATTCGGAGCTGGTGAGCTTGCTCTCGTCTTCATTCATTTGCAGCCTCTCATATCCACCAGGCTCTGCCATCGGGAGTGGGCTTGTCGATTCGATCTTCTGATCCTGGACCTCATGTGAAACTTCCTCAAATTCCGCCCTATACCAGCACTCAGTTTTTGAAAAGGCTGAGAATCGATTTTAAAAAATCTTCCATGTTGGGTAAGTATATCTAATCTCAGAGACATCCGAACATCACGCACCACACGACGCCCAGAGTCCCACTTAACCCCCCAAGCTCAACACCGTATACACTATATACTGGCTACATAATATATACCCAAGTCATGGGATTCTTTGAGAATGCCTGGCTTAAGTGCTGTTCGCCTGATACTTCAGCTATGGTTTAAGAGATTTTATTACGCTTACCTTGGCTTGACTCAGGCTGAAATATTTATACTTTCAGGTGTGAATCCAGCACTCCGGGGCTAGACTAGACAGAGGAGGCCTTAATGTGAATTTACAGGAGCCATTCCTGCTAAAATCATGTAAAGAGGCATTTATGTAGGGTATTCTCGTGAAAACATGGTTATTTTTATTGTTATGGACAGAAAATACTGCCCTGTACCTCATTTTCTCTCCTCGTGGGTGGGGGAGAGGCCCTGAAGTAAGGTAAGCAGGATTTGCCAACAATTGACAGACGATCAGGAAGATAAGGTGAAGCGGGAACCGAAATTCAAGCATCTGATCAATAGTTTGACCCCAGTCAATCGGCCTACCTTAAACAAGACTCCTTGATAGCAGATTTCAAAATACGGTTTCAAGCCTGTGTGGCCGGTCCAGGGCTTTCACAATGATCATCAAAAAGATCCATGAATATGTTTGTACTTCTCTTCGGTGTCGATTCGCCTCCTCAGATCATTTGTTAACAGAGGATCAAGGTCTGGGATCTTCGAGGTACAGTTTGGGGAGCACTTTGTCAGAGTTTCGTGGCACTACATTAGCGCCCAACGATGTCGATCTCTAGGAGTTGGTAGGAGCTATAGGCCGTGCTTCGTTTTCCCGACAGACTAAATATATAACCGTACAGCCCTCAGCTCCGATGATAGTGCCCAGCGCTCTACGAAGAACCCCTCTTCTCTCATCTCTTCTGCGAGTTTGATCTAGGTCTCGATTGTACCTTCTACGGTGGGTAGGTGTACTTCCTTCTACCTGGTCAAAAATATATAATTTGTGCACAAGATGATATCAGGGTAAAATACACCTTTGCTCTTTGCTAAGGACCTGAAACACGGATGAGAACTTGATCATGGGGCCAGCCAAACGGCAGTGGGATTTCAGTCAATCTGATTTGCCTACCTATAGCAGCTAGAATCAACGCAAAGCCCGATGTTCTGGAGCTAATAGCAGGCCGCTGCACAATGTGATCCTTAATGCTTTAGCGGGGAAGCTCCAACGCTAGTATTTTTTCAAGGGTGGACATCGGTGCAACACGCCATACTCCAGCCCTGTCTGCTGAATACTTATAAGTACTTCGATTCATCCAGGTTGACACACCCAACATTCACATTTGAGCCTTTCACAGGCATCATCACCCTTTTCACGAAACCTTGCTCCTACTGTCCTACTGTTTCTTATTCACTTGCCGCGAAATAACGCCTCAAGAGCGGTAATATCTCCGCCGCATAGGCCATAATTTCCTCATACTTGTCATATGCCCCAAATTCGTAACGATTCTCTGCTATGGTGAGAGACCTAATGTTATGTTTTATCCATTCATAGAAAACCAGATCTCAAGTCCTGTTCATTTTCAGGCATTTTCGCACCGCTATCTATCATCGTTATACATTCTCTTCTCAGGTACCATATGATCGAGATCCCATTTCTAATCCTCTTGAAAATCGCTCTCAGAAAAAATGGACGATCTGCTCTCTCGTGGGCGACCATTGGAGTTTCATCTACCGATTTCGCGGCGCTAACCTTGCACCTCTTTCTGGAACTGTCGACCATTGCCATACTCTTCGGGATCTTCCAACGCGATGGTCTACGTCTCATTAACAAATTGTCGCCGTGAACCATCGCAATCGGAGCCTCGGCGTAGGGCTCCAATGGCTGGAAATTCTTCCCGTGAGTTCTACTTATGTCTGTCTATACGTTACCAATATATTGATATTAATTTAGCCGATCCTGAATGATATCATCATCATCTGGCGAGCGTGGGTCCTACATGGAAGGAAAAGATGGGCACTGTGCCTCGCAATTGTGACAATTGTAGCTTCTTTCGATATGCTGACCTTCCCATCTCCAGCAAGATGTATTGTGAACCTACTCTGTACTATAGGAACCTCACTTAACTTACTAATGATCGATACCATTCACCCCGAAATTGTTGAGGGCGTAGTCACCAAGTCTTATGCAATCATAAGCACAACCTCCTCTTGGTTGTCCTTTGCATCAAATCTGGTTGCCACATCCTTCATTGGTTTAATACTATGGTTAGACCCAGAATTTATTCTGGAAAACCCATTCTTACCCATTGGGCTCCTGGACTTCAACAGGGATAACCTCACGTTCCTAAGCAAAGTGGGAAAGCCGCAAAGGTTTACGTCGTGGCGCATCTTGTGGCTTCTTTTAGAGTCCGGGGCCATCTACGCCACTATACAGGTCCGTATAGATACTCACCGCCCGCGATGAGTGCGAAGCTCCATCTCCGTTTTAGCTCTTGATTTGCATCATGCAAATGGTACCAATTCACACGGACCCCGCGATCGTCGCTGTGTACGTTTTGGAGAACATGTACTACTCAGTTTCTGTGAGCATGCCATTATTCCACCTGACGTTCGGTAACACTATATCACGTTTATAGCTCATCTATTCGATATTGACCTTCAGTGTCATACGAGGACCGTTTTCACTTGACACACAACAAGAATCCGTAATAGCGTTGCAGACTATATCTGAAGAGCCTCAGTGTGTGTAACAGATAGCTCACAGGTCCACCGGCAAGGATTTCCTCCCGTAATAGCCATGCCTCCTTGATTTGTGCACCTATCTCGGTGGATGTTCAATACAAACAATTCCGATGAATATAGCCTACGACGAGGATTAATCGATTGGTCAGACGACATACTAAAGCGTTCACGCACGACTGTGAGAGTGCAACAATTCGTCACCCTCAAAGTAACATCACTGTGCCTCGAGGTTAAACTCAATTCAGTCATAATAATTACAGGTATAGGTCTTCCCCGAGTCACTTGGTATAGGATTCTCCTCATCGATCGAAATCCCGTATCGTAACGCCATCCACCCCGTGACACCCCAGGCTTCCGGAGGGACCATTCACCTTCAATGATCTCCTCGCGTTCTTCCGTCGAAGTCGTCCCAGCTGCGTAAAGTTCAAAGAGAACTGGATACCATTATTGATGCATACCCACTCAAGATACACACACCACCCCAGACCCTAAACGTGCTCGGCTGGCGCATCCTGTCGACGTCTCACCAAAAGTCCAAACGCCCAGTACGCGCTCAACACGGCCGAGACCATCCCCATCCTCCCACTACAACCTAAAAAGTATCAGGTCGCAATTTTAGGATATTTTTATCGTGTATGCCTCTTGTAATACCTAGTTATTGTATAACACTCGGGTGTAGTTGTGTGTCTGAGCGACACTGACAATGACATTGTCACTTGCGGGCTTCAAGTTGCCGCCCACTTGTCAAGGACACGTGATGCTATTTATAGCGGCCATATGTAATGGGGATCCAACTTGCACCGGGCCACTCACAACTTCCCACAACCACGATGGACGCCACGGCTCTCCTCGCCCATATCCTGTCACAGACTAGGCAGAATGTCGATTTCTTGATATCCCAGAAACGAATCACACCTGAGATCGGTCACGAGATTCTCTCCAAGCTTCCCAAGGCACCTTCGCCAGCAGAAGCGGCGCTCGTCAAGCAGGCACAGAATTTGGCGATCTCTTCACCACCTGCTTCCCAACCTCCCGTAGCTACACATGCGTACAATCAAAGCCAGTCCTACTCGGCTCCTCCTCACCAAACTCCGCCGGCTGCGGCAACGCTTCCTCCCGGCGTCTTATTCCGCGCCAAGGCAAATTGGGGCTACAATGAACAAGGACAGGTGGGAGATCAGATCAGATCCAGAAATTTCAGTTGAATCTAATACCTTCTACTGCTCAGAATCCAGGCGATCTTTCTTTCCGTGGGGGAGATATAATCGATATCATAGCCGAAACAAATGCCGAATGGTGGACGGGTCGCCACAATGGCAGAGATGGTCTGTTCCCCTCCAATTACGTCGAAAGAATCGCAGCACCGGCTGCTCCCCCTCCTGGGCAGGCTGTCCCCCTCCCTGCCCACAATGCATACTCCCCGCCACCAGTCAGTATGCCGCAGTACGGGGCTACTTCACCCAGTTACCCTTCTTATTCACCACCCGCGGCGCATGGCGGTTACGCACCACCGGGGGGATATGCGCCACCAGCCCAGTTCCCGCCAGGCTATGCAACACCCACTGGATATGCTCCGCCTAGTGGATACAACGGGCCCCCTCCTCCAGGCCAATATACCCCTTACGGTGCACCGGGGGGTGCACCCCCCGGCGCGCCAGCAGGACATGCAGCACCAGGCAAGGAACACAAGGACAAGGACAAGAAGAAAGACAAAGACCATGATAAATCATCGAAAAATAAGTTCGGTGGCCTGGGCGACACAGTAATTGTCGAATCTTCTGTCTTCTTGAATACCACTGACGTTCGCGTATAGATGGCACATGCCGCAGCGTTCGGAGCTGGTGAGCTTTCTCTTGCCTTTATTCTTTTGCAGCCTCTCATATCTGTACAGGCTCTGGCATCGGGAGTGGGCTTGTCAATTCGATCTTCTGATCCTGGACCTCGTGTGAAACTTCCTTAGATGTCTATGGGTTTAAGCATCTGTGGCTACTTCTGATTTTCGTGTTCTCTGGGTGGAATGTAACAGTATATAGGCCAACTGTGCTTTTTTTGATACAAACCGTAAAACTTTTTGACATCAGGGGATCTATTAGAGCGATGCGCCAGAGGTTACAAACGACAAGGACAAGACTTCGTGCTTGACGATCATTCTTTGGCTATTGTTTCGATGCTAATTATCAGCGCCCTCAAGAGTTCAGCAATAAGGGGTGCTTACCTGCAGGGCAAGTACCAGCAAACACCTGAGCCCCCAGCTGCCTTGCCAGGTTCTCAACGACTGTCCTCCTATACGTCTCAAACAGATCATACCCCGCCAAGACTTTCTCGGAGCAGTAGGTCCCCGTCATGCTGATGTACGTGGCCTCTCCGTTACAGATGCTCAGCACCTCGAACCTTTCCGTATAAGACGCGAAATCAAGGCCCAAGAACGTAATCGGTCCCTTCTCAAGCGAAAACTGCAGCGCGGACTCCGTCGGGGTGCGGACATGCCTTTCGAGACGCTCCGTGATGATGCTGCTGCCGGCAACGAGTGTACGTGTGGCGCCAACGCTGTTGTCCTTGCCGTGCGTCGAGTTTATCGGTCCAACCTATAGATCGGATGTCAACGTCGAGCCTTGCGCATTCGATAGAGACGAGGGGCTTGACTTACATACCACTCTCCGTGAAAGAACGAGCCGGTCTTGTCAAGAAACGCTGTGGCGGGAACTCCTGTGAACTGCCAGGAGACGGCCTCGAACCCGGGATGGAATCCCTTGAGGCATTTGGCAGCCGCCAAACTGCGAGGGCCCGGAATGGTCGATATGGACGCCGCAAGGCAAAGCTGAGGTAGGCAAGTAGCCGCGAAGATAAGTAAGACGCAAGTAAGCATGGTACTCATTTTGCACAGGGGACTGGGTAATGCGGTAGTGCGAATGAAAGGGACCCCCGTGAGTTAAGGCTGCAGTTCTAATAATAGGAGAAGGCACGAGGGGGGCGCTGGGAAGCGGGAGGAAATCAACTTTGGCACTCGGGAGGGCATCGATCATGAGGAAGACAAGTTCCGCAGTCATGCAAGAACTTCATTTTTAGCACAGCAATGGGGTCCCAAAACACTATACCGAAATTAGTGAGCTTTCACCGATGATTGAGCACCGTTTTACTGATGCTTGGACGATCACGAATGCTCTGAACTATTGCAAGTGTTAGTAACAAAACTCTTCAAGCTACTAGTATTCAGCGACAAGACAACAACAAGACAGATGTAAAGCGATGCGTTGGAGGTTATAAATGACGGAGACAATAGTTCGTGTCGAACGATCATTCTTTGGCTGTCAGTGTCATTCCACCGATCGTCAGTGCTAACCGAATAATTTGACAGCAAGTGAATTATTCACTTTCGGGACAAGTATGTACCAGCAAACACCAAATAGTCGTGGGATTGTCTTATAGGCTCCCAAAGTTGAGAGAGAGAAAGAGATGACCCACCGAGCACTCGTCTTGGTATATATGCTCAGTGCCACGAGCATCGAGAACTCGGGGAGTCATTGTGCTGGCCCTGCGAGAGTAGCGGCACTTCTGAACAAGGGACGTTTGCACTTAATCAAGCTTCAAATACGAGAGTATAAAACGAAGAATGATATGCGGCGCAGAAGGCGCTACGTCGCATGGCACAAGACTACGTGGGCCAAACAGCGAGAACGTCGGAACTTGGTCTGTGTCGAGTCACGAACAGTGCGATATGCAGACGACTCACAAAAGTGTTCCACAACTCTCCATCATTAAGAGTACATGGTATACAGATTTAGGTTAATGATGAGGTGCGTTTCGTATCGATGCGTTCTGAGTCCTCTGTATCCGCAACCTATGGCATATACTTGGGGGTTCCTCCTGTAACAAGGCACATTTTGGAGTGCTCAATCGTCGTCGCTCTCGTCGCTTGAGGAGTATTCATCCTCACCCGCACAGACCGCACCGTTTGCCAGTTCCTCCAGGGCCATGGGTGCTCCGCGCGATGGCGCCACCTCCTCTACAACAGCGGTCAGGAAATCTTCGTCCTCCTCGCCTTCGTCCACATGCAAGTTGATCTCGCGCTCGAGCTCATCCATACCAATGTCATCCCCATCGTCCACCCCTCCGGCCGCATCGCCGAAGATATCGAAGTCATCCTCAGGATCGGACGCCTTCCCTACAGCCGCGACCTCGTCCCATTCCTCGTCTTCCTCAGACTCAGACCCGACTTCAATGGGCTCGACCGGGGACGCATGCGCTGGTGCAGGAGGTATATAGGCAGGTGCGGATGCACCCAGGAGCGCCAGGCCTTGTGGTCGTGGTTGTGATTGGGGCGGTGATGGTCGCGCACGCTTCGCAGGCTTCCCGAACTGAAGGTCTTCCTCATCTGCATCGGATAGGTGAAGAGAGGCAGAAGCAGCAGCTGGCTCAGAGTCGCGCTTGCGCTTCTTTCCGTGAGGGAGGGGCACAGGATTTAGGTGGGCTTTTGGCACGGGGGCAGAAGCTGGCGGTGACGCGGGGGGAAGTGCAGATAGAAGTAGAGCCTTTGGTTTAGCAGGCAACTTAGCAGCTACAGACGTTGTTATAGACTTCGGAGGTACTCTGACGGCTGGTTTTGTGGCAGGCGCAGGTGGAGGAACTGCCTTGGTCCAGGCAGGCTTTATTGCAACCGGAGGAGGCGGCATTGGCAAGAATTCACTTTCCTCCTCCCCCTTCGAAGCTTTGGGCACAATTTCATCAAAATAATCATCTGCATCCCCATTTGCGTCCTCATCTTCTTCGGGAACATTTCCACTGTTCAGCGATGCTGTGGGCGCAGGAGCTGAACGGACTTCAGGGCGTAGTTATTGAGGAGTAACGACGGGCCACGCACCTTCGATCCCAGAAGCCCTGCGCTGATGCGCAAGGGTCAAGACTAACTCGAGCTTTTCTAGTGTGTACGACTGGTGCGGATGAACATTTGCTTCGGTCACAAGCTACACAACAACTCACGTTGCTAGCCTCGTCATATATAAGAACACAGCCCCATTCTTTAGCTGCCATCTCTTGGCCGCATCATCTGTGTGCCTCAGAAGACTAGAAAGCTTGTCAGCATTTGAACAATGAACGATCGCCTGTCATCGAACCTGGGTACTAGGGCGTTCTACAGTGGCATTGTGTTACCAACGACAGTAATCCTGACCCTTTCCGCAGCGTCTACCGAAAGAGGTTTGATGTTGTCTGGGCCATCCTCAGCTTGAGAACAACAAAAGAACATGAGACATACTCACATCTAAACAAATAGAACTCTCGAATGTGTCGAGATTTTCCTGTGGGCGGCTCACCGACTTTCGAGCATGCCAAATGAGCGAAAGTCCAAGTGTGGGATCAGGTGCAAGAGCTCGTTTGCCCTTTGGGGGGGACCCACGAGTTCGTCATGGTGGTTGGAGACAAGAGGTACACAGGTGGACGGTTTCCACATAGGATCTATATGGATTTTGATGGGTATGGAAACAAGGTGGAGCCAATCTGAAATCCAATGATTTAGG